>JALXFT010001537.1:0-131519 GCA_023376895.1 Aspiorhynchus laticeps | reverse complement strand
ATCCCACAGGAACAGGAAGCCCTCCTGGGCGAGCTAGGAAGCTGAGGCTTCCTCTGGGCATGACGAGGAGTCAGGGGCCCTCACAGGGTCCCTCAGCAACTGCTTCCACTTCAGCGATAGGGGGGCAGGCAGCTGGAATGGCCTCCACGGCCACAACAAGAGGAGCCGCCTGCCCCAGACGAGTCTCCGCAGACAAGACCGACAAGACTAGATTAAAATGTTCCTGTGGGCACAACAAGACGACAAACACGGCTCTCCTGGCCGTGACGTGTGGACTGGATCCATGGGGCTAGGGATTGCGGCGGCCAGCGGGCATGAGTCAGCGGCAATCCGGTGGGCTTGAGTCAGAGGCGGGCCAGCGGGCATTGAGTCAGAGGTGGGCCGGCGGCGTGATCTCCTGTGAACGGCGGGCTTGGGGGAGCGGCAACCCGGGAACTAGAGAACCAGCCGGCGGGCTAGGGATAGCCACAGCCAGTGGCGGCCAGCCACGAGAGACAAAACACAGGAACAAAAATAAAAACTAGAAAAAACGAACAAAACAAAATGAGGTGAAGGGGCGTCGCTTACGGTTAGGTCTGGTTTTCTGTCACGGTGCACACAGCAGGGAGGAACAAGGACACGCAGACGAGGACGTAAACTCAAATAATAGTCTTTAATGACATCAGGGCTAGGCAAGGCTGACAGACAGGAAACACCGGGGAGTAACGAGTAGACCAGATGAAATCAAACTGAACAGACATGACTATAAATACACAGGTAAATCATAGATAATTAGACAAACACGGCTGGACAAGAATTAACCAATAATCACATCAGACAAGGACAGGAAACAAACCAAATATGGACACAAGAGGCGGGAACACATGACACACACAACAGAACCTAGTGGTGGGCAGAGCGAGGCTTCATGAAACACTGAAGCAGTCGAAGCAAATGTGTCGAGGCTTCGAAACATTTCGACACCCGTCTCTATGGTGACACTTAGTGGTCATTTTCAAGTATTGCTCTGAAACAGCATCGACAAAGAAACAGTTAAGCGAATTGACGAATTATAACGTATGTTGTAAGTGATTTGGGGGAGTGGTTAGTGTGCTCATAGGAATACTGTTTCCTTGGGTTCGAATACTGGGTGAAGCAGTCATCTTCACAAAATTATAATAAACAATTAAAATGTATGTTTTTATTGTTCTGTTCTTGTAATGTGTTGAAACTTCGGTCTGACATCTGGGGCCCGTTTCAGAAAGGAGGTTTAGTGAAAACTCTGAGTATGTTAACCCTGAAATGAGGGAAACTCTGGGTTTTCCGTTTCAAAATGGGAGGTTTGTCAAACCCGGGAAAGCAGGGTAAGTCAAGCCATTTCTGAAAGAGAGGTAACTTATACTCAGAGTCGGTTACCGTGGTAACTTACTCTATGAACCTAACTTGGTCGGGAGCAGGTTTTCTTTGGTAAACCCAGAGTTTCTTTCCGTCTCCTCCCCCTTTATAAAGTGTAAGCGATGTTTTAATACCTCATTCATTCATTCACGCTGCAAAATTGCTTTTCTTACAATTTTGTATTTTTTAGTATTTTTGTCTTATTTTAAGTACAAATATTAAAAAATTCTTAAGTTAAGATGCATTTTCTGTAGATGAAAAATGATCTAGATATTTAGTCTTGTTAAAATATAAAATTGTTTTCCATAGGGTAAGAAAAATAATCTTCATGCAAACGGAAACAATAATAGGCTATTTTTAATAGGTCTTACCCCATTGCCAGATCATTTGCAAAATAAATAAAAAAAATCACTTAAATAAGTTTTTTTTTCCTTCATGGAAACAAGACTAAATACATTATATTATTTATTTTATAATATATTTTTTTACACCGTATTCATGTGCATATTTATTTGAGCGGTACCATTTTAAATGGTAGTTTTCTTCAAAACATCGGAGATGCAGAGCACATTATACTGTAAGTCCTGTATGCAGATTTTAAGGAAAGTGTTCATCCCTCTCACTCATTCTGAGATTGTTTTTCATGAGCAAAAATCCGTCAAAGAGGTGTATCACAGGACTGTAGTGTACTGATTTCTAGTGGTGTAGAAATCGGTTTAAATGAGGCTAATCTGATCAATGACGTTCACTTGATAACATCTTTCTGTGACCTCTGGAAGTAACCCAATAATCAGAATTTCCCTCAGGATTTCCAGTGTGGTTGGATGCATTGATGACAAGCATATCTCCATCATCGCACCTTCTGAAAATGAAACTGATTACTGTATGGAATGGATGGATGCCAGATGGAGGGGTAGTACGAGCCGTAACCACCACCACAGCTGTTAAATAAACAAATTATTCAAAAATTTTTGGTCATCTTTATTTCCTAATACAAAAGCAAAAGTTATTCTTTTTACGTTTGGATTTTAGAAATCTTCCAATACTTGACCATCTCCTCTTCATCTGTCAGTGGTGCTGCTGCAGGTTCTCCCTCTGCCTTCTTGCTGTCGACAAGTCAGTAGTTAATTTTATTACTCTAATTAAGAAATGTAACAGGTTGGATTAGAGATTATTTAATCATGTGAAAAGAGTGTTAGACTATGTGGAAAAAGCTGCAGCGCATTGAAATAGACATTGAATGATATTTAATGTCAAATGTTTGTAAAGTCATTTAGCCCACAGCCTTGAACCTTTCATGCTTAAAGCTTTACCTTGATTGAATTGTGTTTTTATACTTCATTTTTAGCTGCTGCCACGTTCTTGTTTCTTCTTTCTGTCTTTTTCCCTTTTTTTTGTGGCCATGGGACACCATTAAAATTAATATTATTTCAATAATTTACAGTTTTCACCTCTGATATTATAACAGTTATTAAGTTATTGACAGTTATTAAGAATTAAAGTTACGCATTGACGGAAGTACGCGAGCTGATGTATTTTAGGCAGGAGCTGTTGCCATGGTGAATCGTAATTTCGGAGCTCCACTGATAATGACTTTTCATAGTCGTGGTGCACGCGCTAAACTCAGAGACAACCTACTTAGAGTTGAGTAAACTAACTCAGTTCAGCTGTTCTGTAACCAAAAACTCAGAGTTTCCCATCTCAGAGTAAGTCAACTCTGAGTTATTAATCACTTAACAATCAGTAAGATATCCATTATTCTCTACCTCACACTGACAGTGTCATTTGCACAAAGCACTTTCTGTGTTTTGGTATTTTATTTTTTGGTATTGCTGCTACATGACAACCATGTACAACCTGTTTGCACAGTCCTCTCTTGTACATTCCTGCTTATCTTAATATTTTTTTCTTAATATTTAAGTCTACAGTATACTGTCATGCACATTTTTTTATATTTTATATTTTGTTCTTTATATCTTATTCTTTACTTATTTCATTTGATGTATATTTCCTCTGTGTTTGTATTCTATAATATTTGCACTGTCCATGGAGCGGACCTGACTCACATTTCACTGCTGGTTATATACTCTCTATGTAATCGTGTATGTGACAAATAAAAATCTTGAATCTTGAATCTTGACCTCTGAAGTGGGACATACTGTAAGTAAACAAATACTTTAATGTGATTTGTTTTATGTGGTGCTTTAAAAAAAGTAATGGCCTCTAATTTATAGACTGTCAGGCACTGTTCATCTTTCCGTACATCAGCTATGAGACATTGATGCACCAGGCAGTGTATCTTTTGTTCGGTCTCAGTTAAGCATTTCAAAGGCCAAGTTGCCGAAACCTTACAGATTTAAGGGGTCAAAGGTGACCGGTCTTGATTACCATTCCTCTTCACGTAACGAAACGTGTGGATTAGGCTTGGAAATGGAATTAGGCCACCCAGAGTTCTGTTCGGCTTTGAGCTCTTTGACAAAGTATCTTTATAACCCAATATCAATAAAAGCAAAATCCTGATTATCAAGACCAGAGTTGTTTTGCTTCTATTCTGGAATGGGGTGCTGGTGAGTTCAGTCTTCATAGATCATAAAACTCAAACGCTCTGTCTTGTGTTTGACGCAAGTCTATTGCGAACATTTGCTCGTGATCCATGGGCACATCAAACACAGACGTTCACTGGGACTCTGCCAAACACCTGTAACATTCTCCTGCCTTTCGCAGACGGTCAGAAGGCAATGAAAATGAACAGAGAAGGGTGAAACTTCTCAAAACAGTCAGTTCTGAGAAATTAGGAAGTGTGGCTCTAATAGAAGACAGAAACCCTAAAACTGTAAAGAAACAGTTAATCTAAAAACAATATTTATTTATATGATTTGTCTTTAAAATCTAACATTGCATGCAGTTGCTGACGAACATGATGTAGGATGATGACTTGTTGTGATATCTGATTTTATGCAACAATTCAATAAACAAGAAGTTAATTGTGTTAAATTTTAGACATAATATTGCCTGGTTTTGCTCGATTTCACAAATGAAAATGGCTCCAAACAAAGCCACAGCAGAACTGTAATGCAGCGTTTAGTTTCTGAATAAATTCACATTTTTTAATGAATCGAGCGAGACAGTGAATCAGTGAGCAATTCATAAATACAGTCACTTGCTTGTTTCTGAACGATTCAGCCAATTGAACGAATCGACTTGCTGCCACCTACTTGTGGTTTTAGTTTCATATTTAGAGTATCATTCAAAAAATTTTTTTTATTATTTTATATTTCAGTATTCATTAAAATAAATATGTATGCAATTTTGGGCAAGAAACCAAAAAAAAAAAAAAAATTTATATTTAGACATCCTGATTATTAGTAACAGGGTTGAAAATGCACACACACACACACACACTGGAGTGTCATATTTAATCTTCTAATGTTCTAGGATCTAGGTAAACACGTTGCAAAAAAAAATTCAGGATTGCCAAATATTGTGCATTGTAATGAGGTACATAAAACGTAAGAATATGCAAGCAACATCCTAACAATGTTTCTGCAACATTGTGAATATATGTATTTATTATGTAAAAGAAAAAAAAACTTAGGTTAAAAACTATCACAAACTTTTCACAACATTAAAAAAAACTTTTAACAATGTAACTCTAGCAGAATGTTTTTTTAAGGCTTCTTTCTTTCTTTTTGGAGTTTGTCTGTTATAATCAGTCATATAGGCTTGTAAATACATGTGAATAACCTGTAAATAAATACTAGCAGAATGTCATTTTTAGGTGAACTGTCCCTTTAAGAACGATTGGCCTAGTGGTGATTGTGTGCGTTAATACTATTACTCAGTCTATTCAATTTCTACATCAGTATGAAAGTTTGAAACAGTGGTCTCATTATATTAGACCGCTGATTAGCCGGAGAAGGGACTCTATTGAGGACTTTTAAGGTCACTGACAGGTTCTGTCACTCCTCAAGCAGCGGGGAGTCCGTTTCCCTCGTTATCTTGGATTTCATCAAGTGCTGGTGGCCTTTGATTGGGTGTAGAGCTTGAGTGCTGGGAAAATCACTGGAATGCCAAAGGTCTGAGCTCAAAAGTCTCAGCTATAAGGTAAAGATCAAGAGAACATCTCCCTGCCATTGCATCTGCGTCTGACCACTTGAATAAAAGTGGGTCAAAGCAAACAAAGCACTGGGCAGAATCAAAATCAACACGGATCTGAATGCGTATCTTTTCTATCTGCTAACGCAAGGGATGCATGTCTACGCAAAACAACATCAATCTGTCGCAGAAACACGCAGGCTTCCTTCTGTTGGTCTACTGTACGGTTATCAGTGCCAACTTTTTCAGGTAGTCCCCTGACGTCAGAGTGACGTATGCAAGCTAATAAATTTGACTCGGTTTCCTCTCTGAGGCCCTGTATATCCTAAGTGGTGAGGAGAATATAGCTGCTTATTTATTCCTGTTGCTGTTTTGGCTTTCTGCGATTGTCTAATGACTCAAGACCTAAGAATTATTCCATATAAACTAAATAAAGCATGTCCAGGGACTAATGATGACAACTTAAAGAACTTGTGGTGTAGAAAATATAATTTATACACTTTACTAGGGGTGTCCCCGACTAACGATTTTCATAGTCGAATTGGAATTTTCGAATCTTGCCGATATTCGACTGGGGGTCGAATCATATGTTTGAAGGTGTGACAAAATACATTACCAAGAGACAGTCATAATTACTGACTTTAATACACAGGGAAAATGTGTAATGGACACCTCACAGATACAAAAATAATGTTTTATGTTTTGATTAAAAGATAGTTAACATTAAACGCCAGCGAAAACCTAATAAATTCAAAACATTTTTACAACAGTGCTCTCATTATAACATTATGTAGGCTATATGACAGTAGTTATTAATGTTCTGCATTTCTTTCTTGAGCTGCGCACTGAAGATGACCAGTAGAATGAAGCTTTTGATTGCAGTTTTTTTAAATCAGTGGGATTTAAAGGGATAGTTCACTTTGAAGTTAAAATTTGGTATCTATCAGCTTACCCCAAGGGCATCCAAGACGTAGGTGTCTTTTTTTCTTCAGTAGATCCAATTTTGATGTTTTTAGGTCAAACCGTTCTAGTCTGTCAGTCATATAATGGCAGGTATAGGTCACTGTCTCTATAAGAGGGAAAAAGAACATGCACAGAGAAATCCAAATTAAACAATTCCCCATCGTATCTACACATTGATGGCCTAAGACACGAAACGAGCGGTTTGTGTGAGAAAATGAACAGTATTTATATAATTTTTTACCTCTTGTACACAACCATGTCCAAGTGATCTGAGTGCGCACACGCATCCGGTGTGTGACGTGTGTGTGCGCGCGCTCTGGCTCACGCTGCATTCAAACGGGGCGTCGGCGTCAACGCTTGACGGAGGGTCTGAAGCGTGGTGCTGACGCAACTTCGTGGTATTTTCTTGTTGGAACACGCGCACTGTCATCGCTCGTGTCGTTTCTGAACTGTCTACTCTAGGATAATGATGACTTCTTTTAAGCAGACCCGCTTGCTGTCATGCATTGTATTTCTATACGAGCTCTCCATGTATCCGTTTCATTCATCTGTAACTCGGCGTCAACGCTTGACGGAGGGCGTGTCTGAAGCGTGGTGCTTTAAAAAAAATATTTGAATTGTTTGACAGTATTATTATATACGGTTATGTATATTCCTTTTGGTACAAAATGATGGCTCTTTAATTTCGGAATGGCACAAATATTATTCATGGACTAATCCTTCGTCATAGTAAGATTCCTTTTTTTTTTCCTCGCCGGTGTCATGTCTCAATAAACTGTTCCTGGATCTGTTATTTTTTACATGGTTAAGTGGAAGTGACGCAGGGTGAGGAAGGTGGAGTTGCGGCATGTGTGTTTGGCTAGTTACAGATGAATGAAACGGATACATGGAGCGCTCATATAGAAATACAGTGCATGACAGCAAGCGGGTCTGCTTAAAAGAAGTCATCATTATCCTAGAGTAGACAGTTCAGAAACGACACGAGCGATGACAGTGCGCGTCTTCCAACAAGAAAATACCACGAAGTTGCGTCAGCACCACGCTTCACACACGCCCTCCGTCAAGCGTTGACGCCGACGCCCCATGTGAATGCAGCGTGAGCCAGAGCGCGCGCACACACGTCACACACCGGATGTGTGTGCGCACTCAGATCACTTGGACATGGTTGTGTACAAGAGGTAAAAAACAATATAAATACTGTTCGTTTTCTCACACAAACCGCTTGTTTCGTATCTTAGGCCATCAATGTGTAGTTACGATGGGGAATTGTTTAATTTGGATTTCTCTATGCATGTTCTTTTTCCCTCTTATAGAGACAGTGACCTATATCTGCCATTATATGACTGACAGACTAGAACGGTTTAACCTAAAAGCATCAAAATTGGATCTACTGAAGAAAAAAAGACACCTACATCTTGGATGCCCTTGGGGTAAGCTGATAGATACCAAATTTTAATTTCAAAGTGAACTATCCCTTTAACTCATTTATCTAATATAGAATACGCTTCGTTATTTATAAAACATAACGTTAATATTACGACTTACAGGCTACCTGCACAGAATGCCCCGAATGCAGAAGTGAACGTGTCCGCGCAGCTCTGAATGAACTCCTTTTGTGAACACGTTCTTCACGCAACAACGTGTAGAAACATGGCAACCAAACTCTAAAAATTCACAGCGTTTTATTATAATAGTGTTCTCATAATGTTATGTATATGACAGTCCCAGTCTTAGTTATTAATATTATGCATTGTTGTTTGAATTGCTTGCGCTGAAGTTGAACGACTTCAGCGTGATGCATTTTATGCAAGATAAATAATACACAATATATAATCCGGCTGCCATGTTTTGAAATCACTTATACCCCACCTGATCGAAAAAAATCCAGTCTTTAACTCTGCCTGTGTCAGTTTGAGTCTTGTTAAAATTTTAAATCCCTGCCACCAAGATGCTTCTCTGTCGGTCACGGATTATGGAAAGTGAAATCTAACTTAAATCTATAGGGGTGGTTGGATTTATTCATGCACGTTAAAATATTTCTTTCTTTCTTTTCAGATTCTTATTTACAGCATTATCATAATAGACTGTATTAATTTATTAGGAGAAAACCAGTAGTTCTATGTGAAATCAGGCATTTGAGCACCCCATTTAGCCAAAATGGCATGATCCTAACACCTCGCGAATATTCGACAGATTGGGAGTCGAATCAGGCTCCTCATATCGAAGCGTCAACTATTTGGGGTCATCCCTACACTTTAATATCACTAAACCTAGTGAGGTGCCGTGAAGTACGTTTCAGAATGTAGGCAGCAACATTATGCAGCTCTCTATCTTTTGGTATTCAAAGTGATTCAAATTCAAATGCAGCTTTGCACGAATTCATTGTGAAGAACACAATCCCAGAATGCAGTGCAACCAGGTGAGTGAAATATTTAATCCAAGATGGCGGGCGAGTCAAAAGACAAGTCTTTAATGTAAAGCATTTATAAAAACAATTAAAATTATCTCTTCTACCCAATATGTTTGACGGTTGTGGTACAGGAAGGACAACGGAGACTTGAGGTAAGGAAAGTTATCGTTTTAATAAATCAATCAACCAAAAACCAACATCCAGGAGACACAACATAAAAGACGAGTGGATGGCCAAAGGCTTATAAAAGACAGGAAATCAAGGAGTAAATGAGATGATTAACACAAGACAGGTGAATGGACTAAACGAAGATTAACTGATGACAGGAAAATACCCAAATAAGGAAACCAGAGGGAGGGAAACACAAGACCACTGAAAAAATAAAACTTGTAAGATTTACTTAAAATCCTCGTAACAATTTGCACTAACACATTTTAAGTAAATTTGACCGTTACTGCTCTGTACAATTGACCTGTTATTGTTGAATAAAATTACATAAAAAAAAACAATGTGATATTTACTTAATTTTTATTTGGCAAGTTTTTGCACACATATATTTTAAGTAAAATGTAAGTATTGAATTAAGTAAAATCTACTTAACTAAGTTAAATTAGTAGAGTAAATTTAACATGGCTAGTTAGAGATTGATGAGTAATTTTTACTTAATTATTTTAATTTAGATCTGCAATACTTAAGTACATTTCACTCAGTAATGGCTTCTAAAATTTACTCAATCAATGTAGCACTGGGAAACAACCATGCTATTAAAGCATGTGATTCACTTACAATCATGTAAGTAAACAGCTTGTTATCCTTTTAAGATAATATGTCCACCCAATAGAATTATTACCCAAATGAACACAGAGACCACAATACTTGGTACACCATACACGATGACGGTGACAATCAGTGGATAGTGTTAGCGAGTATAAATGGGTAATTTTGAGTAGAAAATCAAGTCCAGATGTCACAAAACAGTATGTTACTAAGCCTAACAACAAAAGCAACCATAAAATCCCAGCATATAGACCACTTTTGAAACTCGCCAAACCGGTTCAAAAACTCATCACAATCTGGCCAGAAAATGCTACTTCAACACTACAAGACTGCTTTCACTGCACAGACTGGAACATGTTTAAAGAGGCGGCCACCTACAACATCCACACAGACCTGCAGGAGTACACTGAAACTGTGACTGCTTACACCAATAAGTGCATGGATTATGTGGCAGTCACTAAGACCATCACCACACGTGCAAACCAAAAGCCGTGGATGACAGCAGAGGTCCGTGGGCTGCTAAAAACCAGAGATGAAGCATTCAGATAAGGAGACAAAGCAGCCCTCAAAACAGCAAGAGCCAATCTGTCCCGTGGCATCAAAAATGCAAAACGGTCACATGCTCAAAAAATCAATAATCACTTCACAGACAGCCGAGACACACGGAGCCTGTGGCAAGCCATTCAGACCATCACTGACTACAAGCCCCCGCCACAGGCCTGTGATGATGATCCATCCCTCCCCGATACACTCAACCACTTTTATTCACGGTTTGAAATGCAGAACGACACACCTGCACAAAAACTGCCCACACCTCCCAACGACCAGGCGCTCTGTTTGTCTGCAGCCGACGTAAGGAAGACCCTATCCAGGATTAACCCACGAAAGGCTGCGGGTCCTGACAACATACCTGGCCGTGTACTGAAAGACTGTGCTGCACAGCTGACGGATGTCCTAACAGATATCTTCAACACCTCGCTGAGCCAGGCAGACGTCCCCACATGTCTAAAATCCACCGGTACCAAAGAAATCACCTGTGTCCTCTTTAAACGACTACCAACCCATAGCACTGACCCCAATCATGATGAAGTGCTTTGAGAGGTTAGTCATGCAAAAAATCAAAAACAGCCTCCCCAACACACTCAATCCACTCCAGTTTGCATACCGTCCAAACCGCTCTACGGACGATGCAATTTCCTCTACCCTCCACCTGGCTCTTACCCACCTAGAAAACAAAGACTCCTATGTTAGAATGCTGTTCATTGACTTCAGCTCGGCATTCAACACAATAATCCCACAACATAAACAAACTAAACCTGCTGGGCCTTAACAATTCCCTCTGTAATTGGATCCTGGACTTTTTAACTGGAATACCTCAGTCAGTCCGTGTCGGCCACAACACCTCGAGCACTACCACACTGAGCACAGGTGCCCCACAAGGCTGTGTGCTCAGCCCGCTGCTCTTCACACTGCTGACCCATGACTGCACTGCCAAGTTCAGCTCCAACCACATCATCAAGTTTGCTGATGACACAACAGTGGTAGGTCTCATCAGCAACAACGATGAAACGCACTACAGAGAGGAAGTGGCACAGCTGGCTGAATGGTGTGGCGCTAACAATCTGTCCCTAAATGTGGAGAAGACAAAGGAGGTTGTGATGGACTTCAGGAGGAGGAACTCCACTGACCACCCCCCACTGACCATCGACAGCTCGACTGTGGAGAGAGTCAGCAGCACTAAATTCCTGGGGGTGCACATCACGGAGGATCTCACCTGGACCACCAACACCATGTCACTCTCTAAGAAGGCACAACAGCGCCTACACTTTCTCCGCCGGCTGAAAAGAGCAAGTCTCCCACCACCCATCCTCACCACATTCTACAGGGGCACCATTGAGAGTGTGCTGACCAGCTGCATCACTGTCTGGTACGGGAACTGCAGTGCTGCTGACCGCAAGACCCTCCAGCGGACAGTGAACACGGCTGCAAAGATCATCGGTGCTCCTCTCCCATCCATCCTGGACATTTTCCTTGCACGATGCTCCAGCAAAACCAACAGCATCGTGAAGGACCCCACCCACCCCTCCCACAGTCTCTTCCAGCTCCTACCATCAGGAAGACGGTACCGGAGCATCAGAGCCCGCTCCGCCAGATTGCTCAACAGCTTTTTCCCCCAGGCTGTGACAGCCCTGAACTCAGATCACCCCGCCCCCCTCTGAAACCCCATGCAAACCCCTACCTCCTGAAACATGGACCCCCCCCCCCCTCCCCCCTCCAAACACCCCCCCCCCAACCTTACCTCATCAAAGAAAAAACTGTGAACTTTTTTTGTGCAATTCAAGTGTACTACACACAGGTGAGTGGGCCTGTACAAACCACCTGTAGTAACACACTCTCCTCTATGCACTAGACACTTTTCTTACATTGCTATATGTACACAATCCCACAAAAGACTCAGAAATATATGTATGTTTACATGCTCATGCACCACTACAAATCATCTTATACTGTTCCCCAGCCAGCTGCTTGACGCACAATGTTTCTCTCTGCACATGTACAGTATTTATGTGAAGCATTCGCATAGTTTGTATAATTTGTATTTTTTATCTTTATCTTTAGTTGTATAGGGTAAACATTTACATATAATAAACTTAGTCAAAATCTGTCAGTAGGTTAGTTTGTGTATAGGTTTATAGTGTTTTACTTCATTGTTGTATGTCTGTATTTATGTAGCACCGTGGTCCTGTGAGGCACGACATTTCGTTCCACTGTATGTCCCCACATGTAGCGGAATGACAATAAAGCTCAACTTGAACTTGAACTTGAAAACTGTATAAATATAACTCAAAAACAGTGACAAATTTAACCATTTTAATTATTCATGCCCCAGTGCATGATGGGAAAAACGAGATCATAACTTTGATATTTACTTAAAGAATCCTTGTAAACATAACAAACAGTTCCAAGTAAAATATACTTATAAGTTCAAACTTTAGTTTCTACAAGCTTAAATTGAGTACTAATATAGAATTTACTTTTTTTTTTTTAATTCTTGCCTGAACTAAATTATTTAATGTAGAAATTACATTTGTTTTTATGTAGTATTTACTTCACCAAAAAATCTTTTTTATCAGTGCATGGGGAACACAGGTCTGACAATATGTATGTTGCGTATTTGTGTTTGCATTGTTAGCTTAGCAACATATTGCCGTTAAACTTTAAGCTGTGACTGTTTGAGTGTATAAACATAGCATTTAACACCAAGTGATCAGTTAGAAGAAAATGGGTAAAATCAAATTAAAATGGTGTGATTAACACTTATTTCATGATATTTGTGTGTATGTTTTGCATTGTTAGCTTAGCAACATGTTGCTTATGAAGTGTGTTTCAAATCAGTGCGGAACATAGCATTTAGCAAGTAGCGTTATGAAAAATGTCTGCTATAAATATATTTTACTTAATTATAACTTTTGATAAAAAAGTTAAATCAAATTAAAATTTAATAATTTAACACTTTTATTATACAATATGTAATGCATTTATTGACAACATACTAATTTCAATCTCAATTGAAATCAATAGTGAGTCAAGCACTATTTGAACATCTGCCTATGAAGGGTGTTTCAAATTAACAACTTGTGAGTAACAAAAATGTCAGTTATTTTTTCCTTAATTCTGACAATCTTTTATGAAAAATTTAAAATGGAACAATGTAGACCTTCTCTTTTATTTTACTAATCATCTGTCATGTAATTGTGCATTTTAGCATTGTTAACTTAGCAAAATGTTGGTTGAGGAGAGACCCCCCCCCACCAACTTGATTGTAAAGCGCTTTGGGTGTATGGCAATACACAATAAAAGCGCTATATAAATGCATCATTCATTCATTCATTCATTCAAAATGCTAACATCAAACTCTACTGTGAGTCAAGTGTTATTTGAATGCCACCTAGATTTGTTACCTATGAACTAGTGTTGTCACGGTACCAAAATTTCAGTATTCGGTACCGATACCAGTGAAAATCCACGGTTCTCGGTACCAATTTCGGTACCAAAGCAAAACACAAAAACATGCTAATTAAAAACACACTATTTTTTATTAATAAAGTCAAACAAAAATAAAATGTAAAAAAATTTATATTTATTTAAAATTGTTTCAAGTTTTTTCGCAAGTAATAAAGTATGAAAAACAGTAAACAAATTTCACCCAAATTTAATTTGTCTTTTAATTAATGAAATTTAAAAACATTTAATTTTTTGGTAAATAAAGGGGATTTACTGTTAAAATTCCAATATGGAAGAAATATTGTGTGATTATCTCTATCAAAATAAAGATGTATTAATTTTTTCAACAGTAGTAATAGTATCACATACATTCTACTAAATAATAGTAATATATTTCTGGCACAATGTCTTTTAAGTAAAAACAAACATTTATTTTGACGGGTTGCCGTGAATACCTTTACATTTCCGTGTATGTGTGTGTAGCTATGATATGACGCTGGTTTTATTCAAATGAAACGGTAAAATGCTTGTGAAGTGACTCTCATAGCAGTTCTGGAGATGTAGTTTATGAATTTATGTCCTCACTGAGACGGTAGATGCTGTAATCACTGCGAGTGTCACGCGCGCTTCAGTGTATGTAGTAAAAAAAAAAACGCACGTATCTGCCATTCATTCATTCACACAGAGACTCGCAGAACATGCGGGATTCATATTTGAATCGACGTTTGCGGCTTAATATTTACAGATACTAGTCCATGTCGTGATTTGATTTAAGTGTAATGACCTACTTTTGATTAATTCATCTAAACTTTGACAAATTCCGTGACATTCCGTGCTAAAATGTAAATTCCGTTTTTATAACTGGATTCCGTCCGCGTTTTCTGCATCGCGGAAATCATAGAGCTGTACGGGTCAAGAACCGGGTTGACCGGGTACTCGGTACCACCGGAACTTGAAAAAAGCTAGTACCGTGACATTTTAATTTTTTTAGTACCGACTTGGTACCGAAGTACCGGGTCTTTTGACAACACTACATTGAACAGTGTTTCAAATCAGTCATTTTTTGAGAAATTATCAGTTAGGATGCTTTAGCGTCTATAGCGGCACACAATTGTTTTAGATTCCTGAATTCTGTTCCATTTTGTTGCGCTCCATTGAGCTGTTTTGAAACACAAGAGCACATGTGAATGGCACCAGAAGGCAACTGTCTATGTGCAGTAGGTTTTAAAACAGTGCTTCAGAAACTGAACTGTCCTTGACCTGTAACTCATTCTGAACATCTTGCACATAACATCTGGAGTCTGCGGTTGAGAGGAAGCTGGCTTCACTATATGGTTTGGACCAGACATTCCTCTTTCTCCACAAATCTGAATTACACACATCAACCATATCGTTCAGTTCGTAATTTTTGCAATTTTACCAAAAATCCAGGACCTAGCAACAATGTTTCTCAAACATTCATGTGTGGGTACAGCCCAAAATTTGTTTGTACTCTAAGTGCAGTGAGATTTGATTAGTAGTGACTAAAGTATGGGAAGAAATGGATTTTAGGGATTTCTTGATGCTTTTGTGGAGAATGTAAGTTAAGCTAATGCAACAGTGAATAAATGAGATCTCGCTTAGCAAGATATTTAGATATAAGAGGTCTTCCCATGTTAAATTAAGAGGATAAAGGAAAAAGATTGATTGAGAATCAGGAGGGTCAAGAAAATGTCATGAACTTTAAGTGACCCATTAGTAAAACTGTAGTCAACAGTTCTGCTGAAAAGAACATTAAGCATCAGTTTCCTAGATAAAGATCAGACTTTGACTGAAAACTGAATTACTGATGGAAATCAATACTACAGGACTAGACTTTCAACCCTTATTATAAACAACCGATACAATTGTAATATCATTAGAATCACTGGATATTACATTATCGGTTTTCTGAAGTCTTTAGTGCAATCAAAGCATTTATTTTGTGGCAATAGCAGCACAGCACTGACATAGTGTCTGAACAAGAATGAAACTGGATTGAAAAAATCTGTTTTGGATTTGTCAAAATGACGTGCAATAAAACAGAATTGGCTAAGCAAACGCTGCGGGCGAGTGCTTAATGACAACTAATAAAACATTAAGATTTCCCCAAGAGCTGTATAAAATATCTCTACTAACTATTCTGACTGTTAAGAGACAGTTGTGAAGGCCAAAGTGACCACACATAGAAAACCCTTTCAAAATGTCTTAGGACAGTCCTCATTAGAAACCTGAAATGTGCCAAATAATGTCTCAATTATGATTTAAGTAATATAAGTCAATGGAAAATTGAAAGTACACTGTGAGAATGACAGCCATGTTTGTTTAATTTTTGTATCAGGTGGCTACATCCTCTTACTGTTTATTAATGCCTGGATGCATTGAAGTCTCATTGCCATGTCGTTTTCCAACTGTTTGTTCAGGATGATCACAAGGAACGTTCAAGGTGCAAATGTTCTTCTTGTCATTATTTTTCCTCCTGTATAAACAGGTCTGGAGAAAATAGGCAGTAGGCCTGTAGTATGCACTGTTGATCTGTTCCCAAAGCAAACCACACTACTTTTGAAGATAAATGACATTTAAGTAGGTTATAAATAAAAGGCATGCTTGAACTTTTAATATACTTGGAGTAAAAATAGACTTGAATTAAATTCAAAACTCATTTTGTGGCTTTTAGTTCAACTTTAGAGCCTTAAAAAAATCTTCACTCAAAAACTAACTGAAGAGCAATATTTCCTCTCTAAATATAAGAAACCTCATCGGTCATGGAAAAATATACAACTACATTTGGTGCGATTCATGAAACTGACACCAGAGGAGACTCGCTTTGAGGGTGGGAGAGGTGTTAACATCAATATACCTCCTCACATTCATCAATTTCCCTGTCTTCTCTCATTTGTCTTTTTTCAAACTGTCCAGACAGGCTTTTTGCCGTGATGGAAGACATAGATAGACCCCATTTGAATTGACTTATTTTTCCTTTGGGTCAGTGGCAGCTAGTCGTTCGAATTTCCCATAAGCCCTGGTTGTAAGTTGTGTTCCGGGTCGCCAACATTAGCAGAAGCAGAGTAACAGTGTGAATGGGAAAACCAAAGGCATCATTTATCAACTTCTGGGGCCTCATTTATAAAATGTTGTGCAGAAACCATCCTAAATTTGTTCTAAGATCATTTCGCAAAAGTGCGTAAGTGAGATTCAGAGAAAACGAACGTGCGCACAAAAACACGTGCGTACGCCTCTCTTCCAGATGTGACGTTTATAAATCGCAATTGATCTTGAAATTGTGCGCAGCTGACTGGTGTCAGATCTCCGCCTTGTAAACGCCCCCTAATTAATATCATTATCATATAAAAGAGCACACGCCAATATCCGAATTTCCATGCTTGAGAATGACTAGCGCAAAGAAAAATAAACTGTACTGAGTCTGAAATTGAGGTCCTGCTGGCGGAGGTAGAGGTTCGTGCGGGGACGCTTTTTGGGAGTCTCTCAAGTTCAAGTTCAAGTACTTTATTGTCATTGTGTACACAACGAAATTCCTCTTGTGACAACCCCGAGGTGCATAAAAAATAAAAACAGTATAAATAGTTAACAAAACATATATAAAAATATGTGATAATAATTAGTCACACATTGCCTCGTAGATTATTTTACATGATCAGATTGGGAGTCTCTCCAGTGGGCTTTCACACAAAACAAAATTTGTGGCATGGCAGTGTGTAGCGCAGGCTGTGAACGAGGTGGGGGGGGGCAGCAAAGGTCCCTAAAAGACGTTAAAAAAATGGTCTGACTTGAAATTACAGTCCAAAAAACATTCTACGGTCCATTCTGCTTCTTGCAAACTACTACTTCATAGGCCATTTTATAGGCCATAGATACATAGGAATTATTAACATGCGTGGATCCAAATTATTTCATAATGTGTAATTATTCTTTGGACAAACAATGTGTGTGTGGTTAGAGTTTTTCTATTGACTATTATCAAAATTACTACTAGAAACAACAGAAATAATAATAATAATAGTAGTAGTGGTTGTAGAAGTAGTAATTATTAAACAATAAGGTTTCCAAAAGTAAGAATAAACTACGAATTCAAGTAAAATTTTCAGTCATCTTATTAAAAGTGAGCATCCTACTTTTAAAATCACTTGCTATGACAACTAATAAAAAGTGTAGTATCACAAAATTCTAGCAAAACTTAAAAAAAAACATTATAGAAAGAAAAATTGGACATTTCATATCATAATAAAATAAATTATTACACGATTATGGTCTCAGGTCTGAAAAAACCTGCATGTAATTTGGAATTTCTTTATATTTACAGTTTACTAATGCTGCTCAAATGTGCCATTAATGTACTGACACAAAAATATCTAGTGTATTTTATACAAATATAACTGATGTAAATGACAAAAACAAAGTTTAAGGCTGATGTCTCTATTCATTTTCACAGAAGCAAAGCAGCAGATGTTATAAATAAAAACAGTTAACAATGTTATTGAATAGAATATATTAAAACCGTTATTGAACGATAGATTCTTATAGGCTACACAGACAAAACAGTCGGAGATGTTTATGCTTTTTTTATTTTTCCAATAGTAGTAAAACAAGACGTCGCAAGTTCTCTTGTAAAATAAAATGATAAAAAAACAACAATAAGGAATAAACTGTGTAGTCTACAATGCGAGTAAAGAACTCTCAACATTAGGCTACTAAAAAGGCAGTTTAATCTCGCAAAAACTCCCATTAATAAAATATCTGACTACACTGCACAACTAATCTCTCACACTGCATCTTTGTTGTTTATGATGAATTCAGTGCTTGCACGTACACCGCTTTTATTAGATATTAAAATAGCTGCAGTACTCTGACTTTGCCACAAGGAAAAGTGCGTACGTCTGCTCAGACCTTGACGTGGCGGTAAGCACTTTTTCACGTCAAAGACCGTCTTTATAAATATGAGCTTTGGCGTGGATTTAAGCGTACGCACACTCTAAGATCAAATCTGTGCGTACGCATGCTTTATAAATGAGGCCCCTGGTTTTCATCCTAATGGCAAATAATGGATGCTTTTGTATGAATGGATTTATAAACCCTTGTTTAATAGTTACTGTTTTAGGACTTTAAAGAAGTGTACGTTTGGCCAGATTTAGTTTAAAATTTGTATCTGCAATTGTTTGTCCCTTCCTGTTTATTATATCATTCTAAAAGCCTTTACATTTACATTTATGCATTTAGCAGACGCTTTTATCCAAAGTGACTTACAGTGCATTCAGGCTATACATGTTTTATCACTATGTGTGTTCCCTGGGAATCGAACCCACAACCTTTTGCGCTGCTAACGCAATGCTCTACCACTGAGCCACAGGAACCAGGAACCTTTAAAAATCATTGTCTCTATCATGTCTGACTGTAAACACTACAGTATATTGTTTATGTGTCAAAAAACAGTCCAATGTTTTTAGCCATTAACTGCCTATAAATACAGACCCCCTGTAAGCTTTTACTAACTCAGTTAGTATCAAATTCCCTTCAGATGTAAACAATGTGACTTACAACACAACTACAACTTACGACATGTTTCCCTGTTAAACAACGTCCGTCTGTCCATATGTCTGTTCCCTATTGGATTTGAGGACATCCTCATGTCCTGGCCTTATGTCTTATGAAATACTATGTAAGCCTGGTCTGTGAAATGTCCCACCGATGGTAATTCATCTTCCTAGTCCGGTTTAGACTCTCCCTTAATTTCTCATTTGTGTCCTTGCGTTTGTTTTTATAGACTCTGTGGGACTTTGCAGCAAAGATTAGGAGTTTGTTGTATTTCCTCAAACTCGCTGCTGGTGCCAAACTTCAGATCAGTGAACTTTTGCAAACTTTGTGTCAGCCACAGTCAGCTAACGCTGAGAAATAACATTAGAATAAAACATTAGATAAAAGATAACATTAGATAAAAACCTCAAGACCTTTTAAAGATCAAGAATTAGTGAGTCTGCTTAAGTCATATGATAGCGTTGTATGATAAGTAGTGATCGACCGATATTGATTTTTTAGAACCGATACCGACACCGATAATTTGTTTGTTTATGTGCCCGATAACCGATATGCAGAACCGATATTTATTTACTGTTATACTTGTGTTTTTGACACAATGATTACAACACTACTGAACTGAACAAACCATTTTATTTATAACAATCACTCCCTCCTTGCATAGAAAACAAAACAAATCTTATTTATACACCAATAAATAGAGGGGTCTGAGAGTACAAAAAATAAAAAAGTGCACTGTTACTAAACGGTTTTTGTTTAAAAATAAAATCTTCGATGAGGTAAAACAAACAAACAGGTAAAATAAATAAAGCACATAAAAGTAATTCTCACCAATTAAAAAATAAATAAAACTTGTGGCGGCAGGTGACATCACGTTAATTTGCATGTCATTGTGTCAAGTTTGCATTCAGACCAGTTTTGGCACTTAAGATCTGTTCTAAATGTCACATACTGTAATTAATACAACAATGCCAATAAAGCTGTTCACATTATACTTTCTGTTGTCATACATAAAACAAGTATAAATAGTAAACAGGAACCATTAATTTTACATGTTAACCAGGAATCACTCTCACTATACTCCTTAAATCCTGATTTATAATCGCAACATCGTCTGATAAAATCAATATACATCTAACTTACACTAAAAGCGAACATATGCGGTGGTTTGGGCTGTATTACGGTTTTGTCTCATTCAGCGCACTGTCTGCGTCTGAGTAACGTAACAAGCTATGCGCATATTAACAGACGAATTATGTTCATATTTAAAAGTCCAAACAGTCAGTAAGCGACAGGTGCTTGGAAACGCTGTTTTGTAAATGATTTACTGACGATTTTGCTGCGTTACGGCCAAATGAATGCGCTGCTTCACTGCCGCTCACTGCTCAGAATAGACGCCGAGAGAGTCGACACTGCGTCGGGAGAGTCAGATCTCGCACTCGCGGGGCAGTAACGTTACTGGAGACAAATTCCAACTGAACGATAGCTAAGGTTTTTTCAAAAAAAGTCGCTAGGTTTGTCAGTATGTACTTGTTGTGGGAAAAAAGCCGCAAAAAGGGTCTGAAAGTTGCTAAATAATGAAAGTCGCGCTCTTGTGTGTGAGAGGCGGGAGCTGATGGCAGCGGGCGGTGGATATTGTTGCAGCCCGCCACAGATAAAGAGAGAGAGCTTGTCTGTGGGAGTGTCTACAGTTCTTGAGAACACAGAACGAGCAGTGTGAAAAGCGTCGGGCGAGGGGAGATTCCTCTAGTTAATCGATCGCGGATGGTTTCATTATCTCGGGCGGATAAAAAAAATAAAATAAAAGTGTAAGATTATAATAGTAATAAAAACAAAAATGTGTCACCAAATATACTTGGGCGGCCGTTAATATACCTGGGCAGCCCGTATGTGTGGGAAACACTGGAGTTGTGTTTACTAGGTCGTTTATTAGGGAATCGATGGTTATATAGTAAATGTTTATATAATTACGGTGTTTTAATCGTGAATATTTTTAAAAGTTACATGCGGTGGCCGTGCTGTAGCATTTCCTGAGCATCAACCCACTGAGTGAACAGCAATATGAAGCGGTCACGAGACTAATGATGAGCAAATATACAACAGAGAGAGAATTTAATTCAGCGCTTTTACTTCCAACTTGCGCTCATTCATGGCTGTATTATTTAATTCATGCAAAGTTACGTCTTTATTGGGACAGGACTTGACGGATTATCTTACGTGACTCGTCTATTTCTTAGAGCCAAGCTGCATAAACTACATATCAAGCATATGTATCACATCTAATTTGTGCATTAATGGCTGTTATGTTAAATAAAATGTACTAATTACAGCAAAGCAAGTACTTTACCTGTGCACGCTGTTGTCTCGTCTCCCCTCAGATGCGCTGTAATGGCGATCATGCGTGCAATTCTTAAAACGCCCACAAGATGGCGCCGTTTATCGGAAAATCCGATATTACAAAACCGATATCCGATTATGGAAAAATGCTTAAATATCGGGATAAATATCGGTAAAACGATATATCGGTCGATCTCTAATGATAAGCACACCAAAAGTTAGTTTGTTGTTCATGTAAAGTCTTTTTGTGGAAAATAGCTGTATAGAGCTAAAAACAATACTCATTTTGTGTTCCACAGATATAATGTGAACATACAGGTTAAGAACGACATGTGGATGTGGTAATTATGTCACCATTTTTATTTTTGGGTGAACTATTCCTTTAATACTTATAATGCAATATATAACTGTGGGGGACACCATTTATCAGATGCCTGTAAAGTTGGTTGAAACAACATAAGGGTGAGTAAATAGCAACAGAATTTTTATTTGTTTTCTAATGAAAGGAAATTTGTTGTCTATATAGTAATAAACATTGACTTCCCATTCAACATGTTGAAGAGCCCTGAAGGAAACAAACTAAGAATAATGATCTTCTGATGACTGGCACATCCCACTGGAGGTTTTTGCGGTTGTGACCTACGTGTTTTTGAGTTTGCTGCCTATTTAGGAGGAGTGTGGACTATATGCCTCTCTCTAGGGGGGAAAGTGTGCCTCTACAGATGCACAGCACTGATGAGAGGCCTCCGCTGTAGCACCCTTCGGCCCCAGACTTGTTTTCTTCTTTACGCTCTGGAACGACGGAATCTCTCTAAGGAGCCATTGGTGCATGTTTAATTGCTTCAATCCTAGACTGTAGGTGTTGAAAGTGTGCTCACAAACACACATGTACATGGACGTATGCGCTACTTAAGAGCAGTTTGTGAGACATATTAAAGTGAGGCAAACGAAATCCTGTCAATGACCCGACCCAAACCAAAGCCCTTGCTGCTTTGCTCAAGACAGACTATCATTATCTATCATCATTCTGAAAGACTTGCTAAAGACGAGAGTGAATGGCTTTGGCATTTATCACCAATTGTCACAAGGTTGCTGTGATCTGTTCTGAAAGTATGATTATAAAAAGTCAGCACATTAACCATGATGGTTAGGCTTTGGGTGGATATTTTGTCTTGCATTTTAAAGAATGAGTTCAGGACACTTCAACAAGACACAACTGAAATCAAATGTTGCTCTAAGAGTAGATAAGAAATTAATTATAAATATATTTTTGAAGGTTAGAAAGAAAGAAGGAAGGAAGATCAGAGTGCCCAACATCCAGGTTCGTGTTCATGTAGGAATCGGTTCCAAGTTAGCCCAGAAACATACTCTGCATCTAAACAAACACAGATGAAACTGCTTGGTTAGAGGATTTCAGGAACACAGTCCGACTGGACTGCTCTGGCGGTAACAAACTGAAGTTATCTTTGAGAAAAAGTATTGAGTGTGAATTGTACTGAATGTGCACATACAGTGTACTTCAAATCTTTTTTTTTTTAAAACTGTACTTGCATATAATATTAATGAAATAAAAGGGCACTTAAGCTTACTTAAAGAGTACAGTAACATGACTGTTTCCTTCATTAATGCTCTTTGAATTAATTTAAAATCAAAAGTTTTACATTAAAGTACATTTTAAATGTTTTAAATTTTGTTTGTCATGTTTTAAAGTATTTTGATGTGTTGACTAGCATACTTAAACATGTAAAGTACTAGAAAGTAACAGATCAAGAAATAGTTAATCTGTTGAAGTTATATGATAGCTCTGTGAAAGAAACACACCAAAAATTTGTTTGTTATTCATGTAAAAGCTTTTTCTTTTCCTCAATGGAAAACGGCTCTATAGACAATTCTTGTTTTGCGTTCCACAGATAGAATAAGAACATACAGGTTTAAACAACCTGAAGATGAGGAAATAACAGATTTTTTTATTTCTAGGATAACTGTTCCGTTAATACTCATATGCCAGGACCTAAGATATAGCCTTGGGGGAGACCATTTATCAGATGCCTATAAAGTTGGTTGAAACATATGTAAAGTACTAGATTATTATTTTATTCAATATTACATTTAAAGTTAATATATATTAAATATACTAAATTTGAAACCTTATCATTACACATGTATAATTAGAAGTATTTTTAAATACATGACATACAAGTTTCAATTGAAAGTATATTAAAGTACATTTTAGTTTACCATACAGTGTGCAGTATGCTTGTCAGCATTTATGTAAACATTATCCATATTATAAAGACAATAGATGTGATTCTGAATTGACATATATCAGTATACTTGCTGTGTAGGTGTATTCATTTCATCATAAGGATTTTATAAAAAGTATGCTGAAGTGTCCTTTTTCCAGAAGGTATCTAGCTAATATTCTCTCTAAAGGTCTATTTTGAGAAATTTAGACACCCCATCAGCCTCAGAGAAAGTGATTCAGATTGTTTCATCTTTCCTTCCTCTAATTAGCAACATTCTTCTTCCTGGCTCTGTTCAGTGTTAATGCCCCGATGGCTTCATTAGCCCGTGCCAGAGCCCGGGACCCTGAGTCATCTGCTCTGCTTATCTCCCGCACCTTGTTGCCATGGATATAAAGGGGTTACACAGTCAGGGGTCATCACTGTGACGCAGCACATTGTCAACTATCAGGAACTACATCCCACAGGTCACATTCCTGGTGCCAAAGCGCTGTATTTTTGCAATGACATAGACTGTAATAAAAATGTTTTACTGTCTTGCTAAGATTTGGCCTCATATATATATATATACAACCCCAAATCAGAAAAAGTTGGGACAGTATGGAAAACGCAAATAAAAAAAGAAAGTAGTGATTTCTAAATTTACTTTGACTTGTATTTCATTGCAGACAATATGAACACAAAATATTTCATGTTTTGTCTGGACAACTTCATGTCATTTGTAAATATACATCCTTTCCTGTCATTCAGACCTGCAACACATTCCAAAAAAAGTTGAGACAGTAAAGCATTTACCACTTTGTAATGTTGCCATTCCTTTTCACAACACTTAAAAGACGTTTAGGGACTGAAGACACCAAGTGATGAAGAGTTTCGGGTGTAATTTTGTCCCATTCTTCCTGCAAACAAGTCTTAAGGTGGGCAACAGTACGGGGCCTTCGTTGTCACATTTTGCGCTTCAAAATGCGCCACACATTCTCTATTGGAGACAGGTCGGGACTGCAGGCAGGCCAGTCAAGTACCCGTACCCTCTTTCTCCGCAGCCAGGACTTTGTAATGTGTGCAGAATGTGGTTTTGCATTGTCTTGTTGAAATATGCATGGACGTCCCTGGAAAAGATGTCTTCTTGAAGGCAGCATATTGTGCTCCAAAATCTCTATGTACTTTTCAGCATTAATGGTGCCATCACAGAAGTGCAAGTTACCTTTGCCAAGGGCATTGACACAACCCCATACCACGACAGACCCTGGCTTTTGGACTTGTTGCTGGTAACAGTCTGGATGATCCTTTTCTTCTTTGGTCCGGAGCACACGGCGTCCATTCCTCCCAAAAAAATACCTGAAATACTGATTCATCTGACCACAGTACACGTTTCCACTGTGTGATGGTCTATCCCAGATGCCTCCGAGCCCAGAGAAGTCGACGGCGCTTCTGGACACTGTTAACATAGGGCTTCCTTTTGGCACAGTACAGTTTTAACTGGCATTTGTGGATGTAACTACGTATTGTGGTCCTTGACAAAGGTTTGCCAAAGTAGTCCTGAGCCCATGTGGTGATATCGCTTATAGATGAATGACGATTCTTGATGCAGTGCCGCCTGAGGGATCGGAGATCACGGTTGTTCAGCTTAGGCTTGCGCCCTTGTCCTTTACGCACTGAAATTCCTCCAGATTCCTTGAATCTTTTAATTATATTATGCACTGTTGAAGGTGAAATATCCAAATCTCTTCCTATCTTTCTTTGAGGAACATTGTTTTTAAACAGTTCAATAATTTTCTCACGTATTTGTTGGCAAACTGGCGATCCTCGGCCCATCTTTGCTCCTAAAGGACTAGACCTTTCTTGGATGCTGCTTTTGTACCAAATCATAATTACAATCACCTGTTGACATCAACTGTTTCAAATCACATCATTATTTAACCAATTTACCTCATTACTAGCCCTAAATTGCTCCTGTCCCAACTTTTTTTGGAATGTGTTGCAGGTCTGAATGACAGGAAAGGATGTATATTTACAAATGACATGAAGTTGACCAGACAAAACATGACATATTTTGTGTTCATATTGTCTGCAATGAAATACAAGTCAAAGTAAATTTAGAAATCACTACTTTCTTTTTTTATTTGCGTTTTCCATACTGTCCCAACTTTTTCTGATTTGGGGTTGTATATAAAATCTCATTGAAATGACTCAAAAGTCCCAAGTTTGCAAAGGTTATGTGGGTGAATCATCATTGTGTGCAGTGTTTTGATCATATCTGAAATAATCTTCTCAAATCTTCCTAGTACACACAATATGTGGTGCAGCTGTCAAAATGAGACCGGTGGGTGTGATCCAAAAAAATCCTTCCTGTCGTGGAGAGATTGAGACATTTAGCCAGTCTCAAATGCCAGGAATGTTTCTTTTGGTTTGAATCCACCCATCTGTCAGAAAGAAAATCCCCAACATTTGCGGGAGTTTAACTGGTAAACACCAGTGGGAAAGTCAGAGGACACTGGAAAATCACTTGTCTGTGCGTCTGCCAGCAGAACTTCATCTTTTGAGGTTAAATAAGCAGTTTAAGTGAGGAAGTTGACTCAATTCAAAAATAATGAACCAAGTCATTAGTTGAAGTACGATAGCTGCTTTCCAATAAAAGCATGTGGAGAGTAGTGCTGGGTAGTAAACTACACTTGCACTTGAAGCATTCGCACATTATCACTTTAGCTACTGTGCTACTACGTAATAACTACATTAGACATGTGGATGAGGAAATTATGTCTTAATATTTATTTTTGCGTGAACTATTCATTCATACTTAAATGCCATAGGACCTAAGATATAGCCTTGGGGGACACCGTGTATCAGATGTCTGTAAAGTTGGTTGAACGACAATTGGGTGAATACGTAACAACAGAATTTTCTTTTGTTTTCAAATCAAATTTAATTTGTTGTCTATAGAGAGATAAGAATCAGCTTCCTGTTCAACATGTTGAGGGAAATACACTAAGAATCTAAGAATACATGTTTCAGTCATGTAAAATATATCCAGGTGTTTTGTTGTTTGTTTGTTTTTGTTTTTGTTTTTGTTTTGTCCACACTGTATTGAACACCAGGCTTCTCACATATTATGGGTTTTAGTATGTTGGTACATTCAAATGGTTCATATGACTCCCGCAGTTTGATCCAGCTTCCAAAAGAAATGTGCTAAAACATTAGCCACATTTAAATCCACACTCAAAACTCATCTGTTTAGCTTTGCATTTGTTGAATGAGCACTGTACTACGTCCGAACTAACTGCACTGTATTTTATGTATAAAAATTAATTTTAAGTAAATGTTTAAATCATTTTAAACGTTTTTAAAATTTCTGGTTTTATTGTTTTGATATTTTTTTGTTATTATTTTACTTCCTTTTAAGCACGTTGAATTACCATTGTGTATGAAATGTGCTATATAAATAAACTTGCCTTGCCTATAGTTGCACTGATATTACAGCAAGTTCAAGAATACGATTCACTCATTCATTTGATTCTTTCTACAGATACAACAGCACTATAGGGTTGTTACCTTATTGTAAGTTGGATCATCTACAATTTTCCCCCCAAACAAAAGTCTAAGATGCAAACCTGAACTGTCATGTCCCTCAAAAGCTTCTTACTTCTTAATAAAACCATCATATTCAGCTATTTCAAAAGTCTTCTTTGTGTGCTTGCTCTCATTTCCTGTCTTCTTTAGCTTGGCTTTCAAATTAGACTTAGACTAGAAGATACCTGCAAGCAAAACAAGTGACTCGTCTCCATTAATGAATAATGTCTGGCTTTTGCGTCTCGCTGCCAACCTTTGGATGTCTGCCGCCCTGCACTCATAAATATTTGGCACCCCTGAGATGATGTACACATTCTATTAACAGCCCTGAAGATAATGGGAAGCACATTTACACTATAGGTGCAGCGCTCCGTCCGACACCACTGTATACAGAACCTTCCTGAGAGGAAGCGGCCACATCCCGCAGGTTCCGGGAGGTTAGTAACAGGGGCGGCTGTGATGTGCTAATAATATATATATAATATATATATATATATATATATATATATATATATATATATATTTTTTTTTTTTTTTTTTTTTTTTTTTTTTGAAAGTTCTACATATATCTTGTAGATGTCAACTTTTGAATTATTTGCATCATAATTTTAGATTGTTAAGAATAAATACCTAACTTAAATTGTAATGATGCATGTAATATTTGTGTAGAAATATAATACTGTATATATATATATATATATATATATATATATATATATATACACGTGTGTGTGTGTGTGTATATATATATATATATATATATATATATATATACATACATACAGTATTATATTATATTATATTATATTATATTAGTATAATGTGTACAAATATATATATATATATATATATATATATATATATATATATATACATATATATATATATATATATACATATATATATATATATATATATATATATACTTCATTTATTATATACATGATATAAAAACATGGAAGCTTATCAATTGTTGGTATTTTTAGATGTATTTTTTTATTATATTTTATTATTTTTATTAATATTTATTTTATTTTTTTAATTATTTTTGATGTTTCTACAAATCACTAATAATGGACTACAGTATGTAGGAGAATAATTTTAGATTTTAATCATCATTGTTTAACAATTAAACAATTATTTAAAGTGGCGTCTTTTATCACATTGCTGTTGTTTTCATATTACATAATTATTATATAACATTTTAAATGTAATTCTATGTCTATGTCTATTTAAGACACATAACAGTGCAATATTGTGTTAAATTATTGCATTAAGTTTTAATAAAAACAATGCAAAAAAAAAAAAAAACCTTAAAAGAAGACTTAGGTTAATGGCACTCTTTCCCTGTTGCATTGTGTCTGTTAAAACAGCTTGACCCTGCTGATGTCCTCACGGCTAAATGGAAATAAGTGAAAGCAGCTTCAGAGAAAAGATTTAATTGAAGATTTGCAGATTTTCACAGGAAAGACACTCAGAGAGCGTAACTATTTGTTTTGCAGAAATTATTTCATTATTTTTCCACTGTCTTTTGATTGTCTCTGTGAAGTTAAATGCCAAATCAGTATGTAAGAGTGTGAGTTCTGACCTGTATGAGAGAGCTGCAGTCGTGGTATATTCTGGTTTCCAGCATTACTGGTTCGTATAAGAGGCAGCAGCGAGTGGAGCAGAAAGACCAGCAGGGGACTGTATGGCCCAGTCCTCCATAATGCCACAATCCTCATCTCCAGCTTCCTGTAGTCTGACTGTACAGGATGTCTTCTATGTCACATCACCTTCGTAGTGCTGGAGAAACAACAAACAGACATGAGCATATATGTTTAAATTAAATATCACAGTACTACTGTATTGTATTGTTCTGTTTATACAGTAAGTTGAACATAAATACAGTAGTAATAATGTAAATATGAAACACTGAGAAATTAATGATGCCAATCAATATAATATAATATAATATAATATAAAAATATATTTAAATCAATAAAAAATGTATGTAATATTTATGGAATGATAATAATTCTAAATAATTTGTTATTTTTTAATACATTTTTTTTACATTATTTTAAGTACTACAAATCATTAATCTATAACAATCTGTATCTGGACTATATTATGTTGGACAATAATTGTATATTTTATACAAATTATTTTTATACATTATTTCTTAATGATTATAAGACACATTACAGTGCAATATGCCAGTCACATATTTTGTTTCTGCAATCTGATTATAATCAATATTAAATAACAATAATATAATATAATATAATAAATTAAATAAAAATATAAAATAAAAATGTATTTAAATTTATAAAAAATTATAGAATTATTATATTTTTAAATTATTTTAATTATTTTTTAAATATGTTTTTTAGCATTATTTAAAGTTCTACAAATAATTAATATATAATAATCTGTAACTGGACTATATTATGTTGGAC
The DNA here is from genome assembly GCA_023376895.1 of Aspiorhynchus laticeps. Taxonomy (NCBI): domain Eukaryota; kingdom Metazoa; phylum Chordata; class Actinopteri; order Cypriniformes; family Cyprinidae; genus Aspiorhynchus; species Aspiorhynchus laticeps. The sequence continues at coordinate 101,739 of JALXFT010001537.1, read as the reverse complement.
AATAATAGCATATTTTAATCATAATTTAATTTTTAAATGATTTTTAAGACACATTAGTGCAATATTCCATTCATATACAATTATTTACCATTATACACGTATCATTATTTTGTTTCTATAATCTGATGCTAATCACTATTAAATAACAATATAATATAATATAAAAAATAAAATTATATATATATATATATATATATATATATATATATATATATATATATATATATATATATATATTTAAAATTTATAGAATTATCATATTGTATAAATGTTAAGGAAATATATATATAAAAATAAATAAACATTACATATTCGTTACATAATGTTTCCACATTGAAATCCAAGGTTTCGCTTTTAGATTTCAGTCAAAATTAATAAATTTGACAATAAGATTCCCAAATAGGAAATGTTAGATGAAGATACCAGACCGTTTTCCACATCAAACTGAAAATGTTCTGCCTCCTTATGGAAGGGAAAGCTCCAGATAGCATTCTTTCACAATGGCATTAACCCTGTCCATGTCATCTCTTCTAAATAGAAAACAGCTTATGCCACATCCTCAGGCATTAACCACCAGATTTCAGCATGCTAGTGTCGCCCAATGTACTTTACAGTCTCCTCAAGTCAAAACACTTTGAGCAAGTGCTTAAACCTGGCGGCACAACAGATGCTACTTCAAGACCAGAAACCCGAAACCTTCAGAGTGTGTGAGCGGCGTGCCGAGCACACTACTGCGCGAGAACCAGCCTCGCGCGGAGAAGGAAACCGGAGCATTGTTTCGAGAAAAGCTCCCATGGCTAATCAGTTGCCCTCATGCCCTGATCTTTATTTTCTTTCCTTTAAGAGGTCACCCTACATAAACAGATCACATGCGCAACCTAGAATCACTCGAGCGGCTTCCTCCTGTATATGCTAACCTCTAAACACTGTCAAAGAACATGCAAGAGTTCAATCCACTAGAATGGATTTAATTTGTCTGATAGCAACTTTCGTACGTTTGGCGGTATAGAAAGTCCAACAATTGGCGAGCTCAATGAAAGAGCAGCAGTTTTTGTGTTGGCGCTCAGGGGAAGCATTTTCCCATGATGAGGGTATTGTATGTTGCGCCACTTAGACTCGCGAGGGGACCCCTGGGGACGGTTTCGACACGAAAAATGGGCTTGAGCTCAAACATATGCAAAATGAAGATAGGCTTTCTCTATTGCTCCATTCATCACCTCAAAATCTAAGCTCATTACGCTGTTACTCGAACATAATAACACTATTCAAGTTCCTTGAGTGACGGAAACCAAATGCTCCCTTCAGTAGGCTACGCTGATTTATCGCGAAATGTATTACCGCAGCATTTTAAAGTGAGAATCAGATGTGTTTATCAGACGTCTGATAGCTGGAATTCATTCATGGTTCTATTTAAATGAATAGTTCACCCAAAAGTGATAATTTGTTGGACATTTACTCACCCTCAGGCCATCCAAGATATTGATGAGTTTGTTTCTTCTTCAGAATCTGATGAAATGTAGCATTCCATCACTTGCTCACCAGTGGATGCTCTGCAGTGAATGGGTGCCGTCAGAATGAGAGTCCAAACAGCTGATAAAAACATCACAATAATCCACAAGTAATTAACTCCAGTCCATCAATTAATGTCTTGTGAAGTGAAAAGCTTTGTGACTGTAAGAAATAAATCAATCATTAAGGTGTGCTTTAACTTCAAACCGTCACTTCTGGCCAAAATATAATCCAAAAAATAGTCTATAATTCATAATAACTCTTTCTCCAGTGAAAAAGGCCATCTCCTGTTGTCCTCTCACATCAAAATCCACAAACATATTTGTTTAGAGCTGGCTTGTAAATGGTGGTTAATCTATGCATATTTCACTCCTGATTCAGACAAGATGACTTTTCCACTGGAGAAAGAAATATTATGCATTATGGACTCATATTTCAATTAGAAGCAATGGTTTGAAGTTAAAAACATCTTGATAATGGAGTTTGTTTCTTATGAACACACATATTTTCACTTCTCAAGTTTGCCACAAGATTACTTGTGGATTATTTTGATGTTTTTATCAGCTGTTTGGACTCTCATTCTGACGGCACCCATTCACTGCAGAGGATCCATTGGTGAACAAGTGATGGAATGCTACATTTCATCAGATTCTGATGAAGAAACAAACTCATCTACATCTTGGGTGGCCAGCCTGAGGGTCAGCAAATTCTAAGCAAATTTAAATTTTTTAAGGTGAACTGTTCCTTTAAGTGATGTGGTATCAGGTTTACGGCTGAGTTACGTATACCCTTCGGGTGGATTCAGCGGTCGCGATAACTGGATTTACTGTGTTGGCTGGAGCACAGGTGCCCCAGGAGAGATCAGGGACTCTTATTAGCTCCGTTTGTTGACTCAAACCTATTAATCTCCCAGAGAAAGCAAAAGAAAACATATCATTCCTGGCCCGACAACAACTATGTGTGAGCTGTGCAAGGTAGTGATGGTCTGGCAGATTTTTTTTTTTTTCATTAGCGTACTATCTGTATTCTTTATATCTCTATTTAGCAGATATGAATCCAGTTGGGAGAGCAGGAGAGATTTGAATTATGTTGTATTAAAAAGGTCCCTTCTGTGGCCTTGGTTTTTATAGAATGAGTGGGATATGGTTTCAATCATTATTAATGACTCTTTGGAGATTTGTAGCATATTATGTGCTGTTACTAGAGTCCGTAACGTTGCAGACTTACTTTTGACTATCAGCATAAAGTCTGGTCCACTTTCAGTATCTCAGTATCTCAAAATATTAGAATATTTACATTTGAGTTTCAATAAATGACCATCCATACAGTATAAATTCTGGGTATCTCTTGTTCTTTGAAACCACAATAATGGGGAAGACGAACAGACTTGGCAATGATCCAGAAGACGAACATTGACACCCTCCACAAAGAGGGTAAGTCACAGAAGGTCATTACTGAAAGGTGTGGCTGTTTACAGAGTGCTGTATCAAAGCATATTAAATGCAAAGTTGACTGGAAGGAAGAATTTGGGTAGGAAAAGGTGCACAAGCAACAGGGATGACCGCAAGCTTGAGAATACAGTCAAGTAAAGCTGATTTAAACACTTGGGAGAGCTTCACAAGGAGTGAACTGAAGCTGGAGTCAGTGCATCAAGAGTCACCATGCTCAGACGTCTTCAGGAAAAGGGCTACCAAGCCACTTCTGAACCAGAGACAACGTCAGAAGCGTCTTACCTGGGCTGTGGAGAAAAATAACTGGACTGTTGCTCAGTGGTCCAAAGTCCTCTTTTCAGATGAAAGTAAATTTTGCAGTTCATTTGGAAATCAAGGTCCCAGAGTCTGGAGGAAGAGTGGAGAGGCACAGAATCCATGTTGCTTGAAGTCCAGTGTGAAGTTTCCACAGTCAGTGATGATTTGGGCTGCCATGTCATATGCTGGTGTTGGTCCAATGTTTTCTGAAGTCCACAGTCAACGCAGCCATCTACCAGGAAATTTTGGAGCACTTCATGCTTTCTTCTGCTGACAAGCTTTATGGAGATGCTGATTTCATTTTCCAGCAGGACTTGGCACCTGCCCACACTGCCAAAGGTACCGAAAGCTGGTTCAATGACCATGGTGTTACTGTGCTTGATTGGCCAGCAAACTCGCCTGACCTGAACAAGAGGAAGATGACAGACACCAGACCCAACAATGCAGATGAGCTGAAGGCCACTGTCAAAGAAACCTGGGCTTCCATACCACCTCAGCAGTGCCACAAACTGATCACTTCCATACCATGCCGAATTGAGGCAGTAATTAAAGCAAAAGGAGCCCCTACCAAGTATTGAGTACATATACAGTAAATTAACATACTTTCCAGAAGGCCAACAATTCACTAAAAATGTTTTTTTTTTATTGGTCTTATGAAGTATTCTAATTTGTTGAGATAGTGAATTGGTGGGTTTTTGTTAAATATGAGCCTAAATCATCACAATTAAAAGAACCAAAGACTTAAACTACTCCAGTCTGTGTGCATTGAATTTAATTAATACACGAGTTTCACAATTTGAGTTGAATTACTGAAATAAATGAACTTTTCCATGACATTCTAATTTATTGAGATGCACCTGTATATACCGTATATATTTGAATAACGACAGGGTTGAAGCATCAATGTTTTTTTTTTAAATATTACCCCAGTTAAATTAAGTAATTAAATACTACTACTACTACTACTACTACCACTAATAATAATAATAATAATAAAATTAAGTAATAACAACAATAATAATAATGTTATAAATATCTATTATTATTATTATTATTATTAAACTTATAAAAAAATTATCTGAACAGTTATATTCTTGGATATGCAGTTACTTTCTAGTGAGTGTTTCAAAATGGCTCTGAATGTCTTAAAAAAAAAGAAGAAGCAAAAATAAAACTGTACATAAAATAAATGTGTATATTATTTGTGGTTATAGCTTAAGGCCTTAATAGCTAGTAAGTGCAAACCAAAATTTATCAAGCATTTAATTATTCCAAAAAGTCTTTCTGAAGGATTCATGTAGCCTAAATGGTAGAGTATGATCATATGTAAACCTTGAATGCAGTGTTTTGATAAAGCATCTGCCAAATGCATATATTTAAAACAAAATAGTGAACCACTGTGAATATTAATTAGGAGGAAATTAAACAGACATGTGTTATATCAGACACAATTTGCCTGTAGATTGACCTGTTCTAGACAACAGTTAGTCATCAGCTTTTTCAATATGAGGAAAGACAACCACACACTTAACTGTGGGAAAATCGTCAAGCTTCGGGAAGAGGAAGTAGCTGATATTAAGTCACTTCCAGACAACAGAAGCCACACAACGTGAAGAAAGAGAGAAATGGCAGCTCACTCTGGATATAGTGCCTGTTTCCTTGGACACATGTTTCCCTGCGTTTTTAAGAATCATGTAAAACTAGCGGCTGTCAGGGTCACGTTCGAGAAATGTCCTAATTTACAACCTTGACTGGCAAACCTTGAAGACTGACTGTAGACATTGTCCTACTAATGCTGTTTAGACAAATGAAAATACAGTCGAAGAGCTCCGATCACTGGTGCCGGGACACTTTTACATCCAGACCTCACATGTTAAGCACACCGAAGTTTCTCTAGGACAAAAAGCCTCTTGGAAATACTGCAAACATCTTAACAGGCAGATGGGAAAATAATGATCCCTGCAGGGTGACACATAGTCAGGGACTTTGTCAAAGTAATGGATGAACACTCTCACTTCCTCTTCAGCTTGTGAGTGGACAGAATAGAGGGAGCGGCGGGGAGTCTTTCATTGCTCTGCACCAATAACCTCTGATCTGATCCGGCAACAAAAACAAACACTTCTGACCCTGTCAACAGATCACTCTTGGCACCAAATATAATTGCAGTATGTTTGTATAAAACAATAAAACATTCACTTAACCAATTGTGGGTTTAGGGGCAGGACTTTTTTTGTGTGTACATTCAAATATAAATAGAGCCAAAAAAAGCAAAATGTTGTTCAGACATCCAATAAAGAACATTTTGCATTTGGTAAATGTAATAGAAGTTTCAGCAATGAATATGTGCTATCAAAAAAACTAAATCTTTAATATGAGTAATTTTAAGGAAAATCTATTTCACAATGTAGCTATTTTTGCTTAACATGAACATTAACATGAGCACCAAAAGTTGGTTAAATGACCATGGTGTTGATGTGCTTGACTGGCCAGCAAACTCACCAGACCTGAACCCCATAGAGAATCTATGGAGTATTGTCAAGAGGAAAATGAGAAACAAGAGACCAAAAAATGCAGATGAGCTAAAGGCCACTGTCAAAGAAACCTGGGCTTCCATACCACCTCAGCAGTGCCACAAACTGATCACCTCCATGCCACGCCAAATTGAGGCAGTAATTAAAGCAAAATGAGCCCCTACCAAGTATTGAGTACATATACAGTAAATGAACATACTTTCCAGAAGGCCAACAATTCACTAAAAATGCTTTTTTTATTGGTCTTATGAAGTATTCTAATTTGTTGAGATAGTGAATTGGTGGGTTTTTTGTTAAATGTGAGCCTAAATCATCACAATTAAAAGAACCAAAGACTTAAACTACTTCAGTCTGTGTGCATTGAATTTATTTAATACACGAGTTTCACAATTTGAGTTGAATTACTGAAATAAATGAACTTTTCCACGACATTCTAATTTATTGAGATGCACCTGTATTACCAAAAGTATTGGGTCGCCTGCTTCTAATGAACAGGTTTGACTACTTTAGTAATTTCTATGAGTACAAATCTTAATGTTAAAGCATATAATGATATTGTACTTGTGTTCCTGTGGCTCAGTGGTAGAGCATTGCGTTAGCAGCGCAAAGGTTGTGGGTTCGATTCCCAGGGAACATACATAGTGATAAAAACATGTATAGCCTGAATGCACTGTAAGTCGCTTTGGATAAAAGCGTCTGCTAAATGTAAATGTATATAATGTATGTATATGTATGTATATTCTAGGAAATTGTGTGCTTCTAATATTATAGCAACAGTTTGGACAGGACCCTTTTCTATTCTAACATGACAATGCCTCTGTGTATAAGGCAAGGTTCAAAAAGAAAATGATTGATTCAGTCAGTGTGGAAGAACTTGACTGCTCTGCATAAAAAAAAGTCCTAATCCCAGTTTAACACCTCTGGTGTGACTGTAAATGCAGACCTTGAGTCAAAAACTCATCACCAAACACCAATGACTTGTACATGTGGGTAGAGTCATTTTAGACACTTCCAAAACTGTTGCAACAGAGATGGAAATACAATTTGTAAATACATGAATTATGTTCCCATCGTTTTTGCCACAGTTTTGGAAGTGCATTTTTCTGTTCTAAAGAAGAGGGTGTCCCAACACTTTTGTCTATATAGTGTATGTACAAGTCATTGGTGTTTGGTGATGAGTTTTTGGCACAAGGTCTGCATTTACAGTCACACCAGAGGTGTTAAACTGGGATTAGGACTTGGTTTTATGCAGACCAGTCAAGTTCTTCCACACTGACTGAATCAATCATTTTCTTTTTGAACCTTGCCTTATACACAGAGACATTGTCATGTTAGAATAGAAAAGGGTCCTGTCCAAACTGTCGCTATAATATTAAATTTCCTAGAATATCATTATATGCTTTAACATTAAGATTTGTACTCATGGAAATTACTAAATTAGTCAAACCTGTTCATTAGAAGGGGGCGACCCAATACTTTTGGCAATATAGTATATATATATAATATATATATATATATATATATATATTTAAATTTATATACATTTAGTCACTAAGCAGACACTTTTATCCAAAGCGACTTACAAATGAGGACAATAGAAGCCATCAAAACCAACAAAAGAGCAACAATATGCAAGCGCTATGACATTCTATATACTATACTATATTCTATATACATTCTCAAACAAATGATGCAAAAATGTGATGAATGTTCAAACATTTAATAATGAAAGTTTAGCATTCTGTAAATGTCAGCTAGACATTTCAGCAATGTGCATGTGCAATCAACAAATTAAAATCTTTGATATGAGTCATTTTATATCCTGGTGATGGTATATCATAATATATCATAGTTATTCTTGCTGAAAATTCAATTAAAAAACACAGAAAAAATATTGGTGAATTGGTGGTAAAATTGTACAAAACTAATTTGTTTTATGCATGAATTTAATTTTATTTGTATACAAATATTTTTTTTATTTACATTTTCAAAAAAAAAAAAAAAAAAAACAACCACAAAAATATACATTCTAAATTAAGTCATACATAGCGCCAACATTTAATGAATGTTCAAACATCCAATAAAGAAAGTTTAGTTAGTTTAGTTATTTTTGCTGAAAATTCTATGATTTAAAAAAAAAAAAAAAAAAAAAAAATAACAACACACTTTCATGACAATTCAAAACTTTTTTTTTTATGTTTTGGTGAAATGGTGGCAAATTTGTGCTTATGCACCACTGAGGGTTAGATTTAGGAATGGCGATAGGGATGATCCTTCACACTTAGTTAAAAAAAAAACGATGTTTTGCATGTAAATAAAATTGCACGAAATCATACGGAATCGCCAATTCGTAAAAATAGTTATGTTTCTCATGAGATCGGGTTTTATATTATTCATATGTGCTAAAGCCTAAAACTTGAGTTAATACACTTGAATAAAAACAGGGCTGCATTTCCCAAAAGCATTGCAAGCTTAAATCATAGACCCATTGAAATCAATGGAGCTACGGTCAACTGAAGCTTACGATGCTTTTGGGAAACGCAGCCCAGCACAACTAAAATTAGAAAACAAAGATTCTGAATTCTGATTGGCTGATCCACATTCGTAGACATTGCTAAACTGTATCTTACATTTTTAGTCATTCCTTATAACTAGTTGACTTATTAGGAACTCTTTCCAGTTTCTTCTCATTAGGCGAACTGAACTAATAGCCACACTAATATATCGCATAAAATTGTACCACCACATATACCGTCATACCACCCAGCTCTAACTGGCTCTTTAAAACTACTAAGTTACATTTAACTGTATAAAATTAAAGTGAATTCAGAAATGAGCAGCCAAACCCAACTTGTACAAAGAGAGACGCGGAAAATTACTTATTCATTGAAAGTCTCAATGTGAATGAAAGGGGCCAGTCGGCACATTAAGATCCGCAGCGAGCTGTGAAAAGACCTGCTACACCGTGAGCAAACAACACTGGGTTCAACCAGCCGAAAAACAAGCAACCAAGCCTCCCGTTTAACACGCACAAAGACACCAGCTTAACACGGCAGGACACGCAACCAGGGCCGCTTTAACACCAAACACATTCAAAATCAGCCCTATTCTCTGCGAAGCGCTGCCATTGAGTGCAAAAACACTGAATTTTTCACAATTCATTAGGCTTTTTATAATGCAAAAATCCACAATTTAGAGAAACAACAGTCAAAAGGTTTCACGTTCCTTGGGAATCATTCAGTGAATGAGCAGAAGCAGATTCATCAGGTGTCCATCATTCCCGTGGGTAATGTTGAACTAGTGAGCTTCTGGGACACAAACACAAGCCATGCCAGCGGATTTTGTGATAAAGAAAGGATGGTTTACATGAACACATCCGCCTCGCTTTTTGAGGACGACTTTGTTGAGCTCATTAGGAAGACTTTAGGTTTTCAGAAAGGATTACAGTTTCTCTGCAACATAATATGGACAAATGTGTCGAGTGCTAGAGGGTGGGAAGGTTATCTGAGTGTGTTAGGAAGGTGTCATGTTTGAATGAGTGTGTAGACCTCCACCCTGCTTACAAATGGCATTGCGAAGGCAAAAACATTCCTTATGCTTTTATTAAAAGTAATTTGTTCTTTTGTTGTGATGTGCTTTATGTGTTTAATGTAGACTGTAAATTGGAAGTTAAGCAGAAAGTCATTCATAAAGCTCGTTGAGATCATTGTAATATGAATTTAAACTTTTATGTAGGCTGTTGATCGCTAATAAAATCATTCTCAATATATCAAAGCATGGAAGAAATCCAGAAAAGAACAATTGGTGTTTTATTTATTGGTGTGTTTAATGTGTTTTTTGTGATATTATCAATTAAATTGGGATATTATAGGGTATTTTCAACTATGACCACTTTTGGCCTTCTAGTCTTTTATGCTCAACAGGGCTGTATTTATTTGATCATATCAGTATACCTTAAAACAGTAATATTGTGAAATTTTATTGCAATTTAAAATAACTGTTTTCTGTTTGAATATATTATGAAATATAATTTATTCCTGTGATCAAAGCTGAATTTTCAGCATCATTACACCAGTCTTCAGTGTCTCATGATCCTTCAGAAATCACTCTAATATGCTGATTTAGGCCTACTGCTCAAGAAACATTTAATGTTGAAATCAGAAAGAGTCAGAATGTAGAATGTTCAAAATAACAGCATTTTTTTTTTTGTCTTAAAAATTTAATTTCTAGCACATCTCAAATGTTTTTGTTGTTTTTGTATTTATTATGTGGAAATGATGGAATATAATACTTTGCCTATGTTAAAGCTAATGGCATTTTTTTGTCTCCTAAATACACACAATTGAATATGTTCACACTTCATTTTATATATATATATATATTTTATATATTTAATATTGTATATTTGATAATTTTATATTTAATATTTTTGTATATTTCAATTTTTATATATATATATTTTATTTACATTATTTTCATAAAAAGTAAACTAAAATCAATTAATACTTAAATATACCATTTAAAATAATTATATAAATAATAAATATATAATAAATAATAAATAAAATAATTTATAATATTAATGATACACAAATAATACAATTGAATTAAGTAATAAAATATCAACAACTGGGATACAAAAGTGCTCAAAGCTGAAGAAACACATTTATCAAAGTCAAACATTTTGCAGGTTTTTTATTTCATTTTATTTAATGTGGTAGTAGGCAAATTCTGGTTCATGTGAACATTCAGCCGGACAATAACTCCCCCACTCCTTAACAGATGGACCCCTGGGCAGTTTTGAAAACTCTGGTTTGCTTCATAACCAAATAACCAAGCATGGCCGTGTCACATGGTTCAATGTTTTGCCCCGTGCATGAGATCTTTCAACCATACACCCCTGCAACTCCCACAGCAACACTCCAGTGATCTTGAACATCACAATCTGCTCTTTGAGTCCAGTTCTGCACTGAAGTCAGTAATCAACAGACCAGAGAAAGTGCCTCTCCTTCACATACCAGCCCATCTCTGCACTACTCACCCACAGATACCTGCGTCTGGCAACAAAATGAAGAGAGACAGATGATCTGTCCACTTCAGCTGTTTTCAATCTGACAGGATCCAGGGCTATCGGCCACTTCTGCCTTAAGGAGTGATGTGATGAGGTGCCTTGAAAGGCCAGAAGTTATAATAATATTTAAAATGGTAAAATATCTGCCTCATCTTGTCCAGGGTTCTGGATTTTCAAATAGCGTTGATGAGTAATGCTATATTTACTAGGCATCATTGTTTTATGTTTCGGTGAGCAAATTCCAGCAATTCTTCTTGCGTGTGTTTCTTTTAAACATTTACCAGCAAGAAACAATGAAATAATAAAAAAAGGTTCCCTCTCAGGAAGTGCATTCATTATTAGAGTCTGTATGTGTGAGAGTTAGTGAACAATATACAACTTCTACTATTATTACCATTTCTACATTAGTAGTAGTAGTAGTAGTGTTGCATTTGCATTTCCTGAAGGACTCAAAAAGGAAAGAATAGAATACACGGTTAAATATATGCAAGGAAGATGCAAGTTATCAGTATGCAAATATTGCAATCATGTCATCTCTGTTGAAATTTTGGAAGCTGAAAATATTGTTTTAAGGCAATAAGAGATTTTCATACTGTGATCTTAAATTTATTGGTGGGTGTAACATCTAAAACAAAAAAAGGAATATAAAACAGGAAAACAAAACATGTGATCAAAGCAAAACTAAGCAAAACAAAACTAGAAAGCAAAGCAAAACAAAACAAAGTAGGATAAAACAAAACAGGAAAGCAAAGCAGAACAGGAAAGCAAATCAAAATAAAACAAAACAGAACAAAACAGGAAAACAAAAAAAAGCTAAATAAAACAGAAACAAAGCAAAAACAACAACAAGAAAGCAAGCTAAAACAAAACAAGATATTAAAGAGAAATAAAACTAAACAAAATGGGAAAGCAAAACAAAACAAAATGGCGAAACAAAACATGAGTATCAATATTAGGTTTAAGAATGATTTGTCAGTCTTTCGTTAAACCGAAAAAAAAAAAAAAATTAATTAAAAAAAAAAAAATCCAGAAAACCATTTAAACTAATCTTTCTCTTTCTTTTCTTTCTTCATTTCTTGATACTAGAGCTGAGTAATATGTCATGTATCAAAACTATATGTCTTGGAAAGTAGTGTCAAGGAAATATTACTGTCTAGTTATCCACTGAAAGTTTCTGTTTCCTATCAGCATCCAGGAAGCCTATTGGCTCTAAATTGCACACAACATGGAACAATTTCAGCACACTTAATCTACAATTGTCTGGTGGGGGCCTTTCAGAGCAATTCAATTTGGTAGGCGCCAGATTCCTTTTTCCACACCCTAAATAATGCCCAAAATCACCACAAAGCATTCGAAAAAGAGTCTGAACTCTGTTATTGTCTGTCGGAAATGCTCCATGCTCATCTGGGAGTCAGTCTGAGAGGAAAGCTGGGGAAAAGTCTACGATTAGTAATCTGTCAATTTACGTCCTACTACTGGAGGTTGTAAATCAACATGTGCAACTGTAAGTGATTGACTGTCAGGCCCATTACATCTCACCACATTAAAATAAACAGCCGTTCGTCTGTGTATTTTAAAAAAGTGGGGGAATATCCAGCATGTGAGATGTGAAATTGAAATGTTTGAAAATACAGTTAGACAAATAACTTTGCTTTGGGGAGGGAATGGGAAGAATCGTCCCAGTTCAAGAATCCTGATGGAATGTTGTGGTATTCATTCCAGACAGCTGATTTTGAGAGGGAGTCAAACAATACATGTTGCACATCCCTCATAACTGGGAAAACAACCGTCTAGATGGTTCTGTAATGTTCCCTAGATAATCTGGATGACAAACCGCTACTCCTAACCAACGCACCATAGGAAATTTGAAATGTGCAGAATTCCACCTCATGTCCTCCTTTCCAAGGATACCGCAAGCCATTCCTGCTAGTAATTGTGAGGACAACTAAACAGCGGTTTACTTCACAGTTGCATGACCCTGGGATTGGGAACTGCCTCAAGCACACTAACCCCTCTTTAAAACAGCATGAACCTGCCGGACATAGGATGGCGACGATTTTCCCATTAGTTGTAGATCCACGTAGGAGATTTCCTCTCAAGCTTTTACTGCAGAAAACCCTCGGGTACTAAAGTCATGATTTGCACAGCCTAATCACAATTAAATTGGTACTGTAGGTATTTGTATGTTTTCACTTTAGATATGCTAAAAAGTACAATATGGAAGATAAATCTATATATTTTTATTGCAGATGAATGTACACTGACTATAATTTTAGTTATAATCAGGGTTCTGATTAATTGTAATAACTGTAAAACTGAAACTAAAATTAAAAACATTAAAAAAAACATTTTTGTTATTTGAAATAAAATAAATGCTAAATTACTAAAAATTATAACTTAAATATCAAACTTAAACTGAAAAAAAACTAAAAAAATTAAACAACAAACAACAACAAAACCTACTAAACCTTTAACTAAAATTTTAATGAAAACAATTTAAAAAAAAATTAAATTATAATAGTAAGTCAATAATACTTAAATAACACTGGTTACAACAATGCACTTTTATATAGATACACTGTGATTTCAGCTTCATAATTAAATAAATGCTTAATTACATAATTCCTGTAAATACTACAGTAAAAACCTAGTTAACAGTAAGTTACCTCATCATATACGGTAAAAAACATAACCTTGCATTATATGTAATTTTTACTGTACTTTGTCAAATGTATTTTTTTTTATGTAAAACCTCTGAATTACCATATCATTTACAATGGAAAAATGTAAAAGAACATTCCCTGCACATATAAAAAAATCAGTGCCTTCTTATTTTTGGTTAAATATATACAGGAATATGCCATGCCAATATGCTTGAGACATTGTTACCGTATGGTGAATATCTGGCAACCACAGCAGCTGATTAACAGGATGTTTTTTACAGTGTACCCAAAATCAAAGAATTGCTGCAATTTCACTTGTCACAACAGTGACCACTCACTTACATTAAGAATTGTGAATAACGAAACTAACACAGTCTCTTATATATCTGCATATATATATATATTTTTTTTTAAAGTAAATTCTACTTATTAAAGTCAGTAGTTTTATATTTAGGTATAATAATTTATCAATTAGATCATCTGCAGTGCTTCATAGGATGAGTACTTCATTTACTATAAAAGACGTTGAGGATATAGTTTTGTATTTTTTAATGTTATGATCCATCCCTGTGATTCACTCTATTGAAAAATAAACTGGAAAATACCTCTGGCACCCAGGAAAGTGTGGGCACTTAATGTTTCTCTTAAAGCTCATCTCTTCTCTATATTGGGAGTTTTACAACAAAGGAGTAGTTAAAGGCAGCTTGTTAACATTACTGTCTAGACACACTTTTGTTTTTTGTTTAGTCTGAGATTAGAGAATGCCAGATAACACCTGCTGACTTAAATCCCATTTGTTTCATTGTAAAGACACAAACAAAACACGCTCATCCCTGATTTGGATTCACAACAAAGTTTTCACAGCAAAGGCTGTTGTGTAATAATGGATATGCATGTAAACAACCTGCTTTGAACAAAAACACAAATACAAGAGAGAAATCAAAGTGTTTTGCTTACGAGTCAGATATAAAGTTCTTACTAAACAAGGTCTCTGTAAATAAAACATGTAAACTCTTGGTAAAGTCATCTCATTTGAAGTCAATATCAGTGAAAACATTGAAATTCTGGTCTGTTTCTCACGCAAAACTATTTTCTTTTCTTTTGACTTTTACGATACTTTTGAGGTACTTTTATTTTTGATCTTATTCATTATAATTGCATGGGAATTATGCAATACATTGCATAATTATATTGTATTTTTATATTGTAAAGCGGCAATAAACAACCCCGCAATAAACAGTTGAAGAAAAAACATCCTTATTATGGATTATGGATGGGTATGTTGGAAGCAATGGTTTGAAGTTGTGTTTTTACAAACACACAGATTTTTTCTTCACAAGACATTAACTGATGGACTGGAGTGGTGTGGATTGCTTGTGGATTATTGTGATGTTTTTATCAGCTGTTTGGACTCTCATTCTGACGGCACCCATTCACTGCAGAGGATCCATTGGTGAGCAAGTGATGCAATGCTACATTTCTCCAAATCTGTTCCCATAAAGACATAAACTCATCTACATCTTGTATGGCCTGAGGATGAGTAAATGTTCGTCAATTTTTCGTTTTTGGGTGAACTAGGCCTATTCCTTTAAAATCTCTCTTTTTGTGTTTGACAGAAGAAAGCCATACAAGTTTAGATCAACATGAGGGAGAGTAATATGACTTTGTTTTCTCTAATGCGAGTAGACATGATTTTGTCAATAATGTCTTTAATCATGTGTGGTCCTCTTTAAATATCTCATTATTTTGTCATTAATAGCAATTATCTTGATTCATGTGTGACGCTCCTCATACATCTGACCTCACTGACAATGTCAACAAACTCCTGCTCAGCAGATGATACAGACTTATCGTGTGTTTTCCTCCCCGGTGGTCCAAGTGACCTCATTCCAGGCATTGGATGTCACACCACCCATAAAACAGGCTGTCATGGTTCCCCGCGGAGCAACCTCTAGTACTGACATTCGGACTGCAGATTGGAGTCAGGCTCAGACTGCCAGTGGAGACAGATTGTTTAAAATCGCATGCTTATTTTGTCTTCCGCCTCTTCCTTTTGTATGCTGTATTTGGAATGAGGTATTGTTATGCTGAGAGGAGAGAGAGGACCTTTTTTACCTTGAGTATTTGTTCTGTGATGGGTTTGTGTATCAGTCCCAATACGAAACATAGCTTTCAATCAAAGGGGAATCATATGTGTGCAGTTTTTATACTCCAGTGGAAAACATCTGCCACTTTTTCTATATTGGCCTTTCTGCATTAGCATCATTAAATGGAATAGCAAAAATAAAGACTGTTTTCAAACAACTGATTATTTATTAATGATTGATTATATAATATTGAATAATAAATAAGTTTATAAAACATTAAAATATCTAATTAATTATTGTTTAGTTTAATAAACATTAGTTGCTTTGTTGACATGCATGAAAGAGGATCGGTTCTTTTTAATTCAGTTTTTTAGATTAATTAATTAATATCAATATATTATTTCATAATTAAGCTCATAGAATAATTAAGATTAAAATTAATATTTAGTTTATATTAATTATTTTGTTGACAAGTCTGAAAGAGACTAGATTCCATAGATTTTTATTAAGTTTTATGAATTAATTACAATTAATAATTATTAATTAATAATGAGTTTAATTGTTAATTATCTTGTTGTCATGTCTGAAAGAGCCGCAGCTAATGGTTGGTTTAGTGTACTAGTTCAACTGAATCAATGAAATAATCCGATTTAAAAGGTCTTGAAAGTGAAAGTTTAAGCAGCACTAAAATAAAATAAAATAGTCACATTCTACGACATTTAATGGGATCACATAAAAATGAAAATTCTGTCATTAATTACTCACCCTCATGTTGTTCAAAACCCGTAAGACGTTTCGTCTTATAAGACATAAGACGTTTCGGACTTATATTTACAGCAGCGATAGACCAAAATTAGAGGTCCTATTCTTGTTGTTGTCTGCAAATGCTGTTCATTAGGAAAGCTAGATGGTTCTGTTTTGTCTCACATGACAGAACCTGGGAGCACATTAATTAAAGCCAATTACCGATAGCTTAGAAATCCCTCTGCTAAGCCTTTGAGAGCAATTTGTAGGAGATGAAACAGCACGGGTCGCCTGTCATAATAAAAGAGAGCAACTCTACAACATGTGCTCTTGATGGGAAATAATTTACAAATAATCCAAAACAGATAGTGAACTAGTGATACTAAATAACAAGGACAGCTTTTATCCTTTATCTAGACCTCTTAGGTTTCATACCTATGAATTCGTCTTCCACATCACACGGTTACAAAAGCATCGAGGCCTGTAGGACGCTACAAAAAAAGAGGCTAAATCACATATGATAACAACCCATGACATTTTTTTTATCTCAGCTGATGCGCAGTCCTCTATAATCTTCACTTGATTTATCTTTGGCTCTTTGGCCTTGAAGAATTCCAGTGTCGTTCATTTGAAAGGATGCGAAAAAAGAGTGAGAGCCCCATACCGGGAAGTAAGGATCCCCGCAGAGCTCTCTGACATCCCGGGACCTCAAGGGTCGTCCTACCAGAGGGGGTGCAAGTATCTCTGCTCCAGGTGGAGCGATATGTGAGGGTGAGGAACGCAGAGTGAGGAGGTTTAGACAGGCATGTTGGGATACGGCTAATTAGATATATGTGTCCAAAACACCTCCGTCGCTGAGGTCTAGTAAAAATTTGTATTGTGATATTGGGGTGTGGAGGTTAAGTGTGGGATTTCTGCACTGCTAGTAGCACCAAAGAGAACTGTAATCTGAGCAGTGTGACATAAGAACTTGAGCTCACTGGAAAAACATTTAGGCAAAAATCCAAAAACATATACCTATATGTACAATTCATTGCAGTTTCCAGCTGTAATGACCACTAGTAGCAGTAAAACACCAACTTTTATTCCTTTTTCACACAAATCAAGAGTAGATCATAAGTAGGTTATCAATTAATGACTCATTTTTGTGCAGTTCGTTGCACAATACTATGTTAGGACCTTAAAACACTTTCAGCATAGTGCATGATTTGTAAACTAATATATTTGGGTATTTTCATCAGCTCCATATTTATGGCATAGAAACAGAGCTGGGTAGTCACTGATTACATGTAATCTGGAATACGTAATAAGATTCCAAAAATTAAGTATGCATAATTGGATTATATTACATTTTAAAATGCACATGATCAGATTACAGCTACTTTTTATGACTTGATTACATAAAATTAATTAAATAGCAGTAAATTATTCATAATTTATTGATTCGTAATTTATTGATTCTCCCTATCTTCTATTTTTTCTGTTTTGAAGCTTAATTTCCAAAAATCCTACTGTGTTTCATAACATTTAACCTTGACTATATTCAAAATAGCCTATACAATGGCCAGGTAAATGTCACGTAAATAATTTTGCAATCTGTGCTTCTGAATTGGGGGGGGGGGGGGGGGGGGGTTAATAGTAAGTTTAAAACAAGTTAGATTACAAAAAGTAATCTAAATGTAATCTAAAAAGTAGTCAGAGTAGACTGCATCATCTAAAATGAGTAATCTAGATTAAATTACCAACTACAATTTTCATTGTGTAATCTGTAATCAGTAACGGACTATAATGTGTAAGTAAACTACCCAGCACTCCATAGAAAGATGTAGATAAAATAAAGTCGGTGCACCACAGCTCCAAAAATAAAAGAAAAAACTAATTATTGACATTTATTAAAGTGCCCCTATTATTGATTTTTGAAAATTACCTTTCATGCAGTGTGCAACACAGCTCTAAGTGAATTAAAACATCCTGCAAAGTTTTAAATCTGAAAGTGCACCGTGTATAAACTTATTGTCTCTTAAAAGAAAGAGTCGACTCTGAATCATTGAAACTAGTCGTTTTTAAAACGAATCCCAAGCCGTTTCATGTTGACGTCAACATGAAACATTAGCATATTGTCCGCCCACTTGTTGGTCTTTTCAAGTTGGTCTGAATGAAAATGTAAATTCATTCTTTGCCACTAGGTGCCGCTTTTGGAGCGGTTAAAATAGCTGTTTCCCAGGTAACGCTGTACACAAAGCAGCAATTCTCTAACAAAAGCTGCTTTATCAGGCATTACAGGCATGATGAACTGGAAATGAGACCAAATGGACCAATCACTGCAGATTAGCGTCACGCAAAGGAGGGGTTTGGAAAAATGAATCGTTGAGCAAATAAGGTAAAAATAAATGCATATTATAAGACAATTAAAGAGTTTTTTTGACCTTGCATGCATGTCAACATGTTATTGGGGACTCCCAAAACCAAAATATGAACCTTTCATTACCCATAATAGGGGCACTTTAATGTACCATTGAGTATTGATGTATTATTGAGCACGCAGGCTCTTAATCAGAACATGTTTTATGTTCTGATGTAGTAAACTTGCTCAGTAGCTCACCCGGTACAGTATTGCACTAGTTACGTGAAGCGCTCGGGTACAAATCTGTGAAAAATAAGTTATGTGATTTTATCTCATGTTTGCTCGTTAACACTGTTGGTTAGGTTTAGGGTCAGGTTTAGTGTAGTGTTACATTATTTTCAAGTGTGATAAAGCATTAGCATTTTAGCACAACTCGCTGGATATTACATTTCCGAACTGCTGCGATACAAACACCATTAACAACATCATTGTAACAAAACACTGCCAGATTTACGTTCATCTGTTTTGGATAAAACTGAACACGCCTGTAGTGCCACTCACAAGACATCTCACTTTGAAAGTGTCCCGAAATTTGCAATAAGCGACTTAATAATTGCAGAAATGATGGCAAAGGTGTGATTTTCTAATAAGCCTGGGTTGTGTTTGGTGGCGGGGGAGTGTTTACTTATTATTATTTCAAAATTCTGTTTAGTGCCACTCAGGGGCGGACTTACCCATTAGGCAAAGGTAGGCGACTGCCTTGGGCCCCCAAAAGCCAAGGGCCCCCTAAAATGCTTTTCATATACGAGACGCGCATTAAGCGCGGACACGCGAACGGTTGCGGTTTACGGTGTTTATTACCACGACAACCGTCTGCATGTCGGAGTTGAACGTGCTTCTTGTGTATCCTGCCTGTAGCAAATTCAAATATTATGCACCTGACGCTGACTGCCGCGCAAGCGTGAGGTCTCTCTTTCCCAGCGTGCGCACACCTCTCTCTCTCTCTCTCTCTCTCTCTCTCTCTCTCTCTCTCTCTCTCTCTCTCTCTGTGTGCGTCTGCTCTGTACAGCGAGCAGCTGAAAGGAGCAGCGCTTTCAGTTAAAACAGATATGTTGCTTCTCTAATTTTACATGCAAGTATAGCCGAAATCACAGCACAGCTATTGTCTTTATCTTCAGTAGCCTATTTGATTTGATCAGACGACGGCACGATTATAAATCATGATTTTTGTGCAGATTAACATCTTGGAAGGGAGAGCTGGTTATGTCTTAATAATGGGTCGCGTTTCAGTCACTATTTCATATTCATTCTGTTGTCTGACAACAGAAACAGTAAAATATACCAATGAAAACAGTTTAATTGAGAATTTAGCTGCATCAAAATACAGTATGTGGGCACAGAGAGGGAAACAAATGTAATAATAAATAATAAATGTACATTTTGCATGTTCAGAAGAAGAGCTGCCCTGTCCTGCGAAAATGTAAACCGGTTTGTGTCAGTAATTTGCTCAGAGCAAAGAAAGAGAAGTAATAAGAACATGGTATTTCTATGTTCTTTTTTCATGCGTCTAATAGACATGAACACATTCTTTGAAAAACATCTATGACCTTTGAAACATGTCTCTTAATGCTCTATGTATGTTAACTATGGTTTCACTAATAATAAAAAATATATTGCATAAAGCATCCATATTTGTCCATGCCCATGTTGATTAAAGTATTAAAAACTTGAAAAGTATTAATTTAAGGTACATTTAGAACAGATAAAAATTAAAATTAAAATTTTACCTGATAAAGTACAGACTATAGAATGAATGTGCATTTTCAATAATCCAGTCTGCAGTTTTTGTTCAGTCCAATGCGAAAATCCACCCACATAAATCCGTTTTAAATAATATAATAATGTATACTTCTGACGCATCCCTTTTCTTAAAATAAAAAAACAGTTTAAAGGTTCAATTGTGAGGTTTATCATTTTAAAATTTATTTAGTTTTTTTTTAAAACTTGTATCTCAATGGTAAATCAATTGCTATTTCGTGGTCTACAACATGAAAGAATAAAAGTGTCTGCTAAATGAATAAATGTAAATGAAAGAATCCCATTATAACATGTACATGCAAAACGTAGAAACATTGGACTGAACTAGGGCACCATTGTGCAGCAGCTAGCATCATGACAGAAAAGGAACCTCAAGGTTGATCTAGGTAAATGTGTGCAAATGTATAGGGCCCCATTCCTATATTTGCCTGGGGCCCCCAATTCACTAAGTCCGCCCCTGGTGCCACTAGTAGAGCAAAAAACACACTTTCTTTCTTTTATCAAAACACAAAAGCCACAATTTTGAATAGTTTCAATTGTTTTTGTCCACATAATAAAGGTCAATGGGGTCCAAAATAAAACATGCAATAAAAGACCGTTTAAGGTAAGATTGCACTAGATTTTTACATTTTCCAAAGAAAATGCCAGTTGCCCTTGTGCAAAAGTGACCACCATAATGCTACAAGTGAAATGTTGCCAGAGCGTTGATAAATGGTTGCTAAAGCGTTCTGGGGGATTCTAAGTTGATTTACTTACTTTTTATAGCATTATATTGCCAGACTAGATTCGGTGTCGCTTATAATGGATGTCACAAGAGCTATCTTGAATCTTTTTGTGTGTGACTACAACTATAAAACAGAACATGTAAACAAATGTTAGATTTGTTTCCTATTACGCAAAGCTCCACACACTCCATCCCAATCCTGAAGGAATAAACAGCTGCAGATTACAATGAAATCACTCAGAAACAATGAAAGACAAATATATACATGATTCATGACCGGCACATTGTGAATCTCAGTTGGTAGTACAATCACAACCGTGCTTGTTTTAGGCTCTCTGTAAGCAGAAATAACATCAGAATTTAGCTTGGCTGAAAATTGAGTTTGGCTGAATGATGACGAAGTTACTATTATTTGTCGAAACAGCTGGTTGTGTGTTTAAACAGAGCTTCCCTTCGCCCTGGCCCACACAGAGCCACTTCCAGCCTCATTCTGACCTTCCTGGGGTTGGCGCCAGACAGCAGGTTCGAACAGATGCATTGTGGGAAGGAAGTACTATGTTTGCCAGTGCATTGTTATTGCTGGGCTGATAGAGAGAAGGGCCAATTAATTAAGATAATAGAGAGGCACCACAATGGGTTATTGAGTCATTTACGGAGGATGTTGTTTGCGGTCTCGCCAACACACGCACATTCAGAGCAATTCTTCTACAGACACACGAATACAATGACGGCTGATCGGCATCTCTGGCTGACATCCCAAGATCCACCTGCCCAGGTTAACATGTTCAATGACGTACAGTAAACACCTAAACACCTTTAAAAGACAGTTAAAATATTATGTAGGTGAGTTTATCCATGTTTTCACTTTCTTATACATACATAATTATTAGCATTTTCACTTTAATTTAGAAAATATTTATTTATATTTATTTATCTGCACATTTTTCAGAAGTATTCTGCCTAGACACCACTATTTTCATGATGAGTTTTGCACTGGAAATCATTCTCATATTTGTTGTATTTTAAGCTTTTTGTCAGAAACTATCTTTATATTTTGAGTTTTCAGAAAGGCTTTTGGAGAGTGTTTACATATTAACATGAAATTTAAACTGCAACAAAATAACACGAGCAAAATCTTAATCAAAGCTGGCATCCGATTCTTCTCTTCAATATGGATGAGAGCAAATGAGCCTTTTTCTATGGGAAAAGGGTTTATTTTAGATGACCAAGTCATTTTTTTCCACAGAATTGAACACAGTGGTTCTACTTTAGTCTGTATTAAAGCCATAATTGAATAATAGTGGCATTTGTGACTTGCTTGTTGGGTGGTCTATGTCCTCTATTATTTCCCTGACTTTTTTTCTAATCTTACATTGCATACTAAATACTAAATTTAGATGTAAAAGGACAAATAATGAATCGTTCTAGCCACTCTTTATTCATTGTTATTCACTACACACACACACACACACACACACACACACACACACACACACACACACACATATATATACAGCGGGGAAAATAAGTATTTGACACATCAGCCTTTTTATCAGTAAGGGGATTTCTAAGTGGGCTATTGACACAAAATTTCCACCAGATGCAGCCATCAAGCCAAATATTGAATTCATACAAAGAAACCAGAACATTTAAGTATACAAGTTGAGTCATAATAAATAAAGTGAAATGACACGGGGAATAAGTATTGAACACACTTTATTTAATACTTTGTAGAAACGCCTTTGTTGGTGATTACAGCTTCTAGACGCCTCTTGTATGGAGAGACCAGTCGTCTGCATTGCTCAGGAGTGATTCTTTAAATCTTGAAGGTTCCTTGGGCCTCTTTTATGAACTTTGATCTTCAGTTCTCTCCATAGATTTTCTATGGGATTTAGGTCAGTTGATTGACTGGGCCATTCAAGCAGCTTGATTTTCTTTCTTTGAAACCACTTCATTGTGTCCTTGGCCTTGTGTTTGGGATCATTGTCTTGCTGAAATGTCCACCCTCTTTTCATTTTCAGCTTTCTGGTAGATGGCAGTAGATTTTTATCCAGAATGTCCCGGTACATTTCTCCATTCATCCTGCCTTCAATAATATGAAGTCTGCCAGTACCCCTTGCTGAAAAGCAGCCCCAAACCATGATGCTTCCACCCCCAAACTTAACTGTTGGTATGGTGTTCTTGGGGTGGTGGGCAGTGCCATTTCTTCTCCAAACATGGTGTGTAGAATGACTGCCAAAAAGTTCAATTTTGCTTTCATCTGACCATACTATAGTCTCCCAATAATCCACAGGCTTCTCCAAATGCTCTTTCGCAAACTTTAACCGAGCCTCAACATGCTTTTTGTTCAGCAATGGAGTCTTGAGTGGTGAGCGTGCATGGATGCCATGGCGGTTCAGTGCATTGCTTATAGTTTTCTTTGAAACAACAGTACCTGCTGATGCAAGGTCTTCCTGAAGTTCTGCCCGAGTGGTTCTTGGCTCTTGGAGAACTCTCCTGATTATTCTTTGGACTCCTCGGACAGTGATCTTACGTGGAGCACCTGATCGTGGCCGGTTTATGGTGAACTGATGCTCTTTCCATTTCCGGATAATGGCCCCCACAGTGCTCACAGGAACATTCAGCATTCTGGAAATGCGCCTATAACCATTCCCATCAAAATGCTTTTCAACGATACGATTACGAAGATCTACAGAGAGTTCTTTGCTTTTACCCATCATGAAGTCTTTCCTGTGTGCCTCCTAGGTAATGAGAAGCCTTTATAGGCCATCAATTAGGACTAAAGCAGCTGATATCAATTAGTACTGATAGGGGGCAGGGGTTCTCTCTCAATACTGACAGATTTCAGGTGATCTCCTTGCTTTCTATGCCATTTTGCACCTTGTTATCTTCATGTGTTCAATACTTATTCCCTGTGTCATTTTACTTTATTTATTATGACTCAACTTGTATACTTAAATGTTCTGATTTCTTTGTATGAATTCAATATTTGGCTTGATGGCTACATCTGGTGGAAATTTTGTGTCAATAGCCCACTTAGAAATCTCCTTACTGATAAAAATGCTGATGTGTCAAATACTTATTTTCCCCGCTGTATATATATATATATATATTATTTTTACTAGTGTAATTCTAAAGAGTTAAATAGGGTTACATTTTATGTGATTTATTGTCTCTTTGGTAAACTCTATAGTTATTAGAATCAATAAATATCAATAACATCTACTTTGTGTATTTATTTTAAAGAACTATCAGCAACATGGCAGTAATACATAGTTGCTTGTCTGGATGAACGATCTCAAATTAATATATAAGAACCAGAAGAGTATAGATAATATAATAATAGACATTAACCAGATGCAGATGCTCTGATCATCTGAAACAGATCTGAAAATATAAATCAGTCCTGTGCAAGATTGGGACGTTCCCAAGAAAATGTAGATATGCATAGCAAGTACAAAGGACATTGATATATCAGATTTTCCAGAGCCAAAAAGTGAAATGATTAATCTGTTCACAAGGAACTTCTCCCTAAACTCCATAAAATGTCATCTGATATCCTTGACACAAACTTCAGCAGGTCAGATGGATATCACACCAAACCAGAATCCTCAGACGCTTTGATTCCTTTACATTTTTTGCCGAGTGAAACCACAGAGTAATCAAAAACCCACAGAACTCCTCTGGGCACAAGCTCAGAAAACCAACCCCAAAACCTCACCCATCAATGCATAACCTCCTCTGAAAATTAAATATATAAATAGAACAAATTAAAGGATTTTTTCAGGTTTAACAGAAGCTATACACATCTCTTTGATTTAGTAAAATAATAATAATAATATTTGATTACAATTACAAAAATCACACTCAACTTGTGAAAAATATTTGTTGTTCAATTGAAAATAATGTATTCACAATCTGTATAAACAAAAGAAAAACATGTATTGTTAAATTATAAAAATATTATGAATAAAAGTTTAATAATGGCGCTCAATTTATAAAAAAAAATTGTTAGCTGAAATAAAAATATTTAAAAAAAAAATAATAATAAAACATTTTATAAGATAAATAATTGCACACAATTGCACTCAAAAACAATTAACTAATAGAATCATATAGACAGTTAAAATAAAAAAATAATTAAGAAAATATTTGAATAAAATAACTGCATACAATTTGTAAACAAATACTGTTAGTTAAATTGTAAAAAAGAAAGAAAATTAAATAATTGACGCATTTGTTTTTGTCTGTATTTTTTCATATTATTTTTATTTTATTTTAATCTTAATAAAACAAATATTTGCATCCAATCTGTAAAAACTATATATAGTTAATTTATAAAAATTCATTTAAAAACTTCATTAAAATAACTGAATAAAATAAATAGGTGGCAAAAACAAATGTTAGTTAGCAGTTTTAATGGACATGTATGGAGCAAGTGGGTTACTGGAGCAGATAGTGAAAGGCCCCTTTGGAGCCACTCTATGATCAAGGCACCATGAATCATCCTAACCTTCGCCTATAAGTTACTACCAATGAAGAATGAGCGGTTGAATCTACACTTTTGACTGGTAAATCAAAGCACATCTCAAGGCAAAGTAACTTTGTTTAATACTGTAGAACTTTAAGTGTCCTTCACTGAACAATCACACTGTATGCCTGCTCACATGAAACAGAGCTATTGTTACCAGCAGAACAAAGCTCAGTCCAGATAAAACAACAATAGCTGTGGGGCTGCAGTGCTGGCCAGCACAGATAAGGCCCTCACAGACGCCTGGCTTTTCTCATGTGGCTTCTACGTGAGGACTCCTCCCAAAACAAGATCACAGTCAATCTGTCAACTTCTCCTCTCGCTTTCAAGTGCTCAGAGTGGGTGTGAAACCTAAACCCTCCCTGACAAGAACTTACAGCCATATCACAACACATCCTGATAATGCAATCCATCAGTCTTCAAATCAAAGCCAATCTGAGAAAGCGTCAGACAACTTCACAAAACTTGCATATGTTTTATACATTTGCTTCCTATCTTGGTCTTATAAGAAGTCATGGCTTTCTGGAATACTTGATTCTGATTGGTCACCAATGTATTGGTCAAACATTTTTGCGCTCTGATTTTTTTTTCCTGTCTCATTTAAAAAAAAAAATATATATATATATATATATATATTTTTTTTATAATTTTATAATATAATTTTAGTGCTGTCTAACGATTAATTGCGATTAATTGCATTCAAAATAAAAGTTTTTATTTGCATAATATATCTGTGTGTACTGTGTATATTTATTATGTATATATGAATACACACATACAGCATATATTTGGAAAATATTTACATGTATATATATTTAAATTTATATAATTTATATTATATACAAATATGTTTAATAAATAAACGTAACATATTTTTCTTAAATATATACATGCATGTGTGTATATATATATATATATATATATATATATATATATATATATACTAAGTAAACAAAAACTTATTTTGGATGCGGTTAATCGTGATTCATCATTTGACAGCTGAGAATTAAATATTAATAAAAATTTAAAATTAAAAACAATTATCTTTTTAATACATGTATTTTAAAACAATTTGGAGCAGTTTGTAAAAACAAAAATATATTGTTAAATTCTAAAAGCATTATTAACAGAACTGTTTAATAAAATAAACTGCACTTAATAAAAAACATAAATATCTAAAAAGAAAAGAAAAAAACAATATCTAAAAATTATTTTAAAAATATATTTAATAAAATAAATAATTGTAATATAAGACGTCATGGTATATCTCAAACATATTATTTATTTATTTGAAATATACTGAAGATTTCAAACACACCAAAATATTTGTCTCTAAAATTCTACTCATGACAATAAATATTTTGGATCTAATTAACAGCAATATTTTGAAATAATTTTAGAATAGTTCTATATACGTGAGTAAATTTACAGCATGTGAAGGACGGAAACAAACAAATCAGAGTAACACAATATGTACAACAGCAAACAGGAAAAGGAAAGAATCAGGAGGACAATGAACATCACTGACGTCCAACATTTAAATAAATGCAATGTACATCCTGTCCTGTCCACAAGCGTGAGGTTGTGTGAGGCAATACTGTACATACTGTAAAAACAACATACTCAAACTGAATTGTCTTAAAGTATTAAATGATTAACCCTCATGCTCTGTTTGGGGTCTTGGAGACCTATATGCCCCTATAGCTTAAATACAAGTAACAGGTTGATAGGCTACTTCCAGTTATTTGTTTTTTTCTCAATTTTTGGGAGCTTATAAATGACTTTAAACAAATGTTAAAATAACGTTTCAAACGTCTTCTGTTAATAGTTTTTACAGCTTCAGTTTAACAGATAGGCTACTTCAATTTGGGGTCTCAGAAACACCCAAAGCATAAATGCAATGTTTATTTTCCTATAAAACAAACTTTTAAAACGATTATACACCTGTAAAAATCAACATTAGCTATTTATCATAATGTAAACAAACATAAAACAAACAAACACTTTTCCCTTAAAATGTAGGAAAAAAGGTTGTATTCACGTAGCTTACCGTGGTTATTTTTTGAAGAACTCTATCATATAAATATTATGGCATATGAATACTGTCTCTGATTAAGGAGGTATATCAAAATACCATGGTATTGACCTCTAAATCAGTATACTGTAACGTTACCATGGTTATTTAAAGTTGACAGAATAACCACTAACAACAGTTGGTAACCTACCGAGTGTTATTTCCCGTTGTTTTCCTCGTTTTATTCCGGTTTCTGTGGTAATGTCAGTGAGGTGAGTCGCGTGAGTTTTCTGCGCCTCCTTCACTATAAACAACCTCTCGAGACTGAGCCACCCCACCCCTCCGCTCCCCAAACCCGCTTCACTCCTGTCACATACATACCTACTTTTCAGAATACCCTAGCAACTTTTTCTTCCAAAAGCACCTAGCAACAAATCTAGCTATTTTAAAAAATGTTTTTGGCAACTTTTAGCAAGTTTTGATAAGTGACACATTTTCCATCCAAATTACACAAAAAGAGGAAACCAAAGATGCCTAGCAGTACATTACGAGAACTAGTTATCTGCTGTTTGAAATTGTTCAATTTAATAATAATAATTGAATTGTTCATTTATGATACACTTTGTTAGCAGCTTGTACCTGCGATTGTTGATCAGTTAATACACTGTAAGAAAAATGGAAAAAACACTAGTAATTTTCCAGGACATTATCCATTATCACCCTGTAACCTGAAAACACAATGCTTAATTTAAAATGCAGGTAAAAAAAACAAAATACGGAAAATTATTTCATATTAACATAGTAGATTGTGCCCTTTTTTACAGTGTAGCACACTAACTAATACACTGCATAAAGCTAAAGACTATAGAAATCCTTGAAAGGGACTTTGTTAAAGCATAATTGTTGAGAATGTGTAGTAATACTAATCTGTAGTATTAGTTTACTAGCTATTAAAAAATAAATTGCAATCATTCAAAAATGTGTAAGTGTTCAATAATTCAATGTTTGATAATATTTATTTTAATATTATTTTATGTATATTACTTTACAAACAGATCTAAATTAACATATATAATTTTTATTTTTTTTGCTGAGAATTGATGTTGTGACAATTTAGCGTCATGATTACGCAATGACGTCATCACGCAATGGCATCACAACGTCATTTAGCAACTTTTCGCAACACTTCCTTTAGCAACTTTGAAAGCTAGTGGTGGGCAGAGCGAGGCTTCGTGAAACACTGAAGCAGTCGAAGCAAATGGTGACACCTAGTGGTCACTTTCAAGTATTGCGCTGAAACAGCGTCGACAAAGAAACAGTTAAGTGAATTGAGGACTTTTAACGTATGTTGTGTTTATCGATCCATCAAGTGATTTGGGGGCGTGGTTAGTGTGCTCGACTGGAATGCTGTCTCCTTGGGTTCGAATCCTGGGTGAAGCAGACATCTTCACAAAATTATAATGAACAATTAAAATGTGTGTTTTTATTGTTCTGTTCTTGTTAAGTGTTAAAACATCGGTCTGACATCTGAATGAATGCTTTGTGAATAAATAAGTGTTATTTTGGTAATGAAAAATAGACAATAAAATAGGCTACATCAAGCCACAATGACTTATTTTATTTTTTTTACATATAAAGATTTTTATTTAAAAAAAAATAGTTCTGCTGTTGATGGACTTAGCTTACTTCTTTTTTTAGCTTACCTAGCTTACAAATGTCACTTTTACTGTAATAAAACCATGGATCAGAAACCCTTAGCCAGGCCTATGTCAGTATTTAATCTCAATGTAAATGTAGGGAGAACACAACTGTACTATTAGCAACACTTCAGGGTTTTAACATCTTTACTATGTTTTAATTCAATTTACAAAAAGGTCTTAATATCTCTGCTTCCAACCACTATGGAAATAACATTTATATTCTGATCACACTGTAAAAAAGTGATGGTCGGCCTCAATATTTTTTTTTTTTGATAAATACATTAAGACAAGAATTTTCTGAGAAATAGGTCAAAATGAAGTAAGTTTATGGTTAAAACGAGAAAATATCTGTTAGGCTCAGAAAAATCAACTTAATTTAAAGGGAAAAATAGCTTTCATACCGCAGTGAGAAATGTTTTCTTCTTCTTGTTTTAAGTATTCTTGTTTTTTTTTTTCACGCCATGATTGGGCAAGCTGTCACATTTTGTCACTTTTTTCTCAATTTATTCACTGCAGGTTCCTGTTGTGACAACTTACCCCATACAGTGTGAGTTAGGATTAACGTGTAAAAAGGAACTGTATATTTTTCCTGGAAAATATTTTTTCAGTTGCCAAAACATTAAGGTATAAACTGAGAAATATAAAGACATTCACATAAATCCTTTCAAATTATCAAAATACCTGTATATAGAAATGTGTCAAGAACATCTGTAAATGTGTAGCAAATCAACTGCACTTTTATGGCAAAAAATGAACCAAAAATAAACTGTACTCAAATTAATTTTAATACTTAATACTAATATACAGGTGCATCTCAATGAATTAGAATGTCGTGAAAAAGTTCATTTTTTCTTGTAAGTTATTTCAAAAAGTGAAACTTTTATATATTTTAGATTCATTGCATGTAAAGTAAAACATCTCAAAAGTTTGT
The DNA here is from genome assembly GCA_023376895.1 of Aspiorhynchus laticeps. Taxonomy (NCBI): domain Eukaryota; kingdom Metazoa; phylum Chordata; class Actinopteri; order Cypriniformes; family Cyprinidae; genus Aspiorhynchus; species Aspiorhynchus laticeps. Next base: position 71,324 of record JALXFT010001537.1, on the reverse strand, counting down.
TTTAATTTTGATGATTAGAGCTTACAGCTCATGAAAGTCAAAAATCAGTATCTCAAAATATTAGAATATTTACATTTGAGTTTCAATTAATGACCATCCATACAGTATAAATTCTGGGTATCTCTTGTTCTTTGAAACCACAATAATGGAGAAGACTGCTGAGTTGGCAATGATCCAGAAGACGAACATTGACACCCTCCATAAAGAGGGTAAGTCACAGAGGGTCATTACTGAAAGGTGTGGCTGTTTACAGAGTGCTGTATCAAAGCATATTAAATGCAAAGTTGACTGGAAGGAAGAATTTGGGTAGGAAAAGGTGCACAAGCAACAGGGATGACTGCAAGCTTGAGAATACAGTTAAGCAAAGCTGATTCAAACACTTGTGAGAGCTTCACAAAGAGTGGACTGAAGCTGGAGTCAGTGCATCAAGAGTCACCACGCTCAGACGTCTTCAGGAAAAGGGCTACCAAGCCACTTCTGAATCAGAGACAACGTCAGAAGTGTCTTACCTGGGCTGTGGAGAAAAAGAACTCAGTGGTCCAAAGTCCTCTTTTCAGATGAAAGTAAATTTTGCATTTTATTTGGAAATCAAGGTCCCAGAGTCTGGAGGAAGAGTGGCGAGGCACAGAATCCATGTTGCTTGAAGTCCAGTGTGAAGTTTCCACAGTCAGTGATGATTTGGGCTGCCATGTCATCTGCTGGTGTTGGTCCACTGTGTTTTCTGAAGTCCACAGTCAACACAGCCATCTACCAGGAAATTTTAGAGCACTTCATGCTTCCTTCTGCTGACAAGCTTTATGGAGATGCTGATTTCATTTTCCAGCAGGACTTGGCACCTGCCCACACTGCCAAAGGTACCAAAAGCTGGTTCAATGACCATGGTGTTACTGTGCTTGATTGGCCAGCAAACTCGCCTGACCTGAACCCCATAGACAATCTATGGGGTATTGTCAAGAGGAAGATGACAGACACCAGACCCAACAATGCAGATGAGCTGAAGGCCGCTATCAAAGAAACCTGGGCTTCCATGCCACCTCAGCAGTGCCACAAACTGATCACCTCCATGCCACGCCGAATTGAGGCAGTAATTAAAGCAAAAGGAGCCCCTACCAAGTATTGAGTACATATACAGTAAATGAACATACTTTCCAGAAGGCCAACAATTCACTAAAAATGTTTTTTTTTATTGGCCTTATGAAGTATTCTAATTTGTTGAGATAGTGAATTGGTGGGTTTTTGTTAAATGTGAGCCTAAATCATGACAATTAAAAGAACCAAAGGCTTAAACCACTACAGTCTGTGTGCATTGAATTTATTTAATACACGAGTTTCACAATTTGAGTTGAATTACTGAAATAAATTACTAATTTATTGAGATGCACCTGTATGTATAGTTAATATACAGAATTAAGTAATGATAATAAAACAGTTGTTCAAAACATGCTGTTATATGCTTATATGAGAGAATGAGGAGAAAGGAGCTTTGCTTTCATAGACATTTACAGTTAATCAATATATTACATGATAAAGATACACTGTATATCCTGTATTTACATCTTATGGAAATTATGAATTATTGCAAGATTGGTTAAGACACAAAACAAATTCAGTTATTACAAAATGCTACAAGAAGAAGGGTATTTGGTGGTGTGAACTTTGTTTTCTTGCCCAAAAACAAAGTAATCGTAGTCTTTCCCACTGTAAGCGTAATGTACATGAGTGAGAGGAACCAGCTCGATTGTTTGACGCTGTAAGAGAATAAGAAAATGTCAATGTAACAGAGAATATTAGCTACAGAATATGTCATTTGTATAATCTGATTCATTTGCGAGCATAAATTGCTAACATTTTAACCTATAAAAGTGGAAAAATAAGTTTTAAACATCATTCTCAAGCAAACAGGCCTATATGCACACTTGATTTAAAGATTTTGAATTGATTAAGACGGTGCTTCCACCTAGTGGTCAAATGTGGAACTGCATTGTCACAATCCTCTCTATTTACATTTGGAAAGTCATTTATTTGTTGATTTTACCCATAATTCTGTGCATTTGGTAGCACACACTGCTGGCTCAGTTTCTGCTCACCTGCTGCAGGATGCGACTCACAGCAGAATATTTTAGCAGGTGATTGTTAATCGCTCCTTTTGAGGCATCGCAGATTTCCCGGTCAGGAAAGCCCTCTATCGGATAAACCTGCAAACAAGCGATGCGCTTCAATCTATAGGCTATAAACAGGTCAGTGGCGCCCCCAGAAAATTTTAATAGGGGTGGCCAGATGAGGCCACAGCAAATCTTGGGGTGGCACACCAAAATAATGAAATAAAAAATAAAATGATTAAAAGTTCCACTTAATGTGTGTTATACGTATTTACTTTTGGTTCTGGTTAATGTAATAATATGATTTTAATTAGCAATTAATTACTTACTCTTTAAATAGTGTAGGTCTTTTAAATAATTAGACATCAGCAAATATATGGGCAAAACCAAAAAAAGGGACAATATTTAAATTTAATTATTCTGACTGAGCTTTATTAAACAGGGTTTCTGCAGGATTTTTAAGCTCAAATGTAAGACCTTTTCATGACCTTTTTAAGACCTACACAAATAAAATTAATACCATATGAGCGGGGTAGGGCAATGTCTATTGTATCATATTAAAATGTAACATGACTGTAAAAAGAATAATTTACAGTTCAAATAAAAGTTTTCACAAAAACAAAAAGTTTTATAAAATGTTAAACTTTACATTTCAGCCTTTAAACCATTTTTAAGAACATGGATGAGTCAAAAGTATTACATTTTATATTAATTTAAACAATTATCAATAAATTATTATATCAATCAAATTACATGAATTAAGGGTGTGCAATATTGACAAAAATTATATCTCTGTGATTTTCTGTGATTTTATCGATAACGATAATTAGACAATATTTTGCTGAGTGTGTTATTGTGCTGATATCTTATTTCTAATTGCGCTGACAGTTACAAATAAATAAATAATGTTTTGATATTTTAAACAAAACAGTGAAAGCTGATGTTTGAAAATATTAAAAAAATGAAAAGGTACCTTAAATGTGAATTAAAATCGCCAGCAGGTGGCAGCAAGTCACTGTTAATAAGTGAGTCATTGCGATTGAACCGAATCATTTAAACAGTTGATTCATTCAGGAACGAAACACTGTAATGTTGCTCAGAGACGCAAAACAATGCTGTGGCTTTGTTTGGAATGATTTTTGTTTTTAGAAATAGAGCAAAAACAGGAAATATGTTGTCTAAAACGTAAGTCTCTTCATATTAACTTCTTGTTTATTGAACTGTTGTATAAAATCAGTATCACATTTGTAATAATGCTTACTTTTGGAGAAAAAAACATCACTCTTCGTGTGATAGTAACTATATGAAATGATATAAATATATACATTTTCTGGCCCATATCTTGAATAATGTGATAATTCTAAATGCATTTTAATAGACTGATTCATGCAGTGAAAGAACGCAATATAAATGCGCATGCGCACTAGTCTAACCTTCTAGACCATCGTAATGTATGCACGCACTCTGAAGGTGTTTTATTTTGTTTGCTTTTCGCAATATACTCGTTAAAACCACACATATATAGCACATCAATACCATGGTAAAAATGTAACTGTATGGGTTTTATTTGGTAGGCTATTTATATGAAAAACAGTGGTCAATACATAAATGCACAAACACTAATCACAAAAAAAAAATACTGTAAATTATATTCCATTACTCCTTTAATACATTTAATATGTCTATTAAATAAAATTCGATATGAATATCCCACATGACATTTCTGACACAATACCATGGTGCAGTTAACGTTAGTGTTACTACAGTAGATCCGTGGTAAATGATGGCGATTTGTAGATTGAAAAGCCTTCTGACTATATCGTTGTTGCACACAGTGTTTCTCCTGTCTGTCAGCGCTGTTTCATAGTCATTTGTGTTCTTTGCTGAACTCGCGCTTCACACCGGATCTCACAGCGCTGTTTAGTGGTCGCGTGAGCGGCGTGACCGAGACTCATCAGCGGGAGTGAGCTGGGCAGCTGCTCTGGTGGCGCCAATATACAATCTTTTTTGGTGGATGCAGCGGGCGCTGCATTTTTTTTTCACTCATAAACTATTGTGATTTTACATTATGCATTTAAATTAATAGTACCCACTGCAAAATCATCCTAGGGGTGGCCACAGGGGTGGCCAGAGTTTATACAGGGGTCCCTTGGGGGCGCCCCTGAAACAGGGGCGGATTTAGTGAATTGGGGGCCCCAGGCAAATATAGGCAAAGTTTAATGTTATCCTCGTCCTCGGCAGTGGGTACAGCTCACTTTGCCGTTACCATGACAACGGTGGCAAGGCTGTAATGACAATGCACTGATGCAATCTGACAGGCATCAAAACATGAGAAAAATCTGACTTACGGTGATAAATTAAGAGCAGGAGGCACATTAGGTAAGATACTCTTTATTTTGAGTTGGTTTTGGTGGTAAGTTATGAAATTTATATGAATATATGTTGTTTAAAGGCATACCTTTATGAATGAAGAGTGCGGGACCCTGACTTTCTGAATTGCGTCTGTGAATTTGGGTGGGTAAGACACCCGGACGTGCCACGGTGGAGGACTCACTCCATTCTGAGACCCATCCACACACTGACCTGAGGAAAAATTATATTAATATGCTATTTTGATACCCTTTTTATTATAGTATTTGTGTCATCAGGCACCTGTGTGCGGCTCTGATTCCCAGGCACTTGATCTGGACTCTGTGAAAGTTTCCAAGCGGTACTGAAACAACACAGAACATATGGTCATGTAATTATTATCATATACAATAATAATACAGAAATCATTCCAGATCACAAATGAACAGTGTTGGGCTAGTTACTCAAAGAATGTAATATATTACTCATTACTAGTTACTCCTTTCAAAAGTAATATTACTTTACTTATTACTTTCTGGCAACAGAAATTAGTTGCACTACTAGTTACATTATTTTTTCTTTACGCCCCACAGAAGTTGTAACTGTGTATCTTCCACATAAAATTATTGTAGAATGTTACTAATAACATATTTCTGCCTCATCATTTGACCAAAATCCACATTGGATCGCAGTCAGAAGTTATTACAAACACTCAATAGTGATTGATAGTGACATTCAAGTACATTTACATTTACATTTAGTCATTTGGCAGACGCTTTTATCCAAAGCGACTTACAATTGGGGAGTACATAAAGCGATTCATCTTGAAGAGGCAATCAGACAGAGGAAGTGCTCTGTCTGATTGCCTCTTGATTGAAGTAGAAGTGTTGTATTAATCTCATTAATTGTCATGTGTAGCTTGAAGCTAATTGTAATTTCTCCATTTCCCATATACAATTATATTTCATTATGTATTTTATCAAATCACATAAGTTTGTAAGAAACTGTTTAATTTTCCAAAAATATTTTTAATTATAGTAATATAATGTACCACATGCTGATCAGAGGGATGTAATGCCAGAGTAAAGTAAAGCCACAACTTACACAACAGTGTTCAGATCATCTTTTTTCTTGACAAAATCAATATAATGCAATATTATCTGCTGAATGTAAGCGTTTCCATATTCAAATAATCTAGGAATTATTTGATTGTTGGATTTTTAATCAGCGGGGTTGAGGCATCAAAAGTAACTAAGCTGTTTTATGGATGGTAACTGTAATATTACTGAAATCTTATTAGTAATTAGTTACACTACTAGTTACTGCAAAAAGTAATATTATTACAGTAACTAAGTTACAGTAACTAGTTACTGCCCAACACTGCAAATGGATAATAACAAGATTTACACGGTAAACTGTAAAAGGCTTCAGCTCTTTGAAGATCAGATTTTTGGCAGGTTTGCTGCTGTACGTCCATTTTTACCCACAAACTGGAGTAGAGCGTCTCTCGCTACATCCTCTGAGACGGTGGGCACCCTGTCAGTAAGCAAATACGTACATCTTTATGCATTGTGCCGTATATATATATATATATATATATATATATATATATATACAGGATATATGTGTATATGTGTGTGTGTTCTTTCCTTAGCAAATATTGTATGAATATGTTTTTGTATTTGTAACTTCTTACAAAAAAATTATACTGAACAGTAAAAAGCATTATTGTACCTACATGACATTTGGAACTGAGGCATTCTTGTCATCTTCAGGTTTAGGGACAAAGTCTGGTGGAGGAGGACATATTTGATCTGTACAGTCTACAAACAAGAACCCAAGTGAGAAAACAATAACGTAAGCATTTGAGACATAACTGTGATATTAGGTCATATATGGCATACTAAATTTACATGATTTTACAAGTTGCCAAATATTGACCAATATTACATCTTTATTTTAAGCATTGTCTAACTGATATGCAAAGCAATTTAATTATTTCTGCATTTTCACACAATAACTAAATTGTCATTATAGTACAACATTAAAAAAGAGAAAAAAAGATACTCATTATGATTATTTAAAAAAAGATATTTAGTTATATTTATTATTATAGTCTCTTAGTGTATATAACAGTGCAAATTAATAATAATGTCTAGTAATATTGGTGTCTTAGTTTCAAGTTTCAAGTTTCAAGTTTTATTTGTCACATACAGGACTATACAGAGATTGTATAACCAGCAGTGAAATGAGAGTCGGATCCGCTCCATGGACAGTGCAAATATTGAAAAATACAACACAAGGGAAGTATACATAAAATAAAATGAATAGAAAATAAGATATAAAGAATAAAATATAAAATATAAAAGAATGTGCATGACAGTATGCTGTAGAATTAAATATTAAGATAAGCATGACTGTACAGAGAGGAATGTGCAAACAGGTTGTACATGGTTGACATGAAGCAGCCAATCACAAAAAAATTATATAAATATAAAAATAAGATGAGATATGTTACAAGACACAGAAAGTGTTGTGTGCAAATGTGCAAATGAGCTAATGACACTAACAGTATGGGGTAGAGAATAATGAGTGTGTGATTAGTGATTTGAAGTAAGTCAGACGATGTTAAGAGGCTGAGTTGAGTTAAGGAGTCTGATGGCCGTGGGGAAGAAACTCCTCCTAAGTCTCTCGGTTTTTGCCATCAGGCTGCGGAAGCGCTTACCAGAAGGCAGCATAGTGAAGAGACAGTTTCCAGGGTGATTTGAGTCCTTGGTGATTTTGACAGCTCTGCTTCTGCAGCGTTTGATGTAGATGTCCTGCAGAGAGGGGAGAGCAGACCCTGAGATGCGCTCAGCTAAGCGCACAACTCTCTGCAAGGCCTTGCAGTCTTGACTGGAGCTGTTTCCATACCACACTGAAATACACTGAGTCAATACACTTTCTATGGTCCCTGCATAGAAAGTTTTCAGGATTGTTGGTGAGACCCTGAATTTCCTCAGCTGTCGCAGATGGCACAGTCTTTGCCTGGCTTTCTTAACCTGTGTTTGGTTGTGTGTAGTCCAAGTCAGGTCCTCTGAGATGTTTACACCGAGGTACTTGAAGCTGCTTACTCTCTCCACAGGGGTCCCGCTGATCACAAGAGGAGTGTAGGGCAGCAGGTGTCTCTTTCTGAAGTCCACAATCAGCTTCATTACTATCTTAATGATAGTAATTATTATTATTATTATAGTGTCTTAGCAATAATCATAATAATAAGACACGTCACACTACAGTGAGATACATGCACGAAGAAGGTGAAGATAGATTCAAATAGTCTTTTAATAAATCCATAATAGGGCAAACACAGGACAGACAGGCAGGATGCACACATAGCATGGACGTAGTAGACCAGACAGCAAACAGAGAACAGAACACAACTAATATAGTGGAGCAAAGGAGGATAATTAACCAGACAAACCTGAACCAAATCACACAATCAAACGGAGACAGAAACTAGGTCACACAGAGCACAACGGATGAAAACAGAAGAAAAGCCCAATGGGGTGTGACGACATAGTTATACGTTGTATAATAATGATATTATTCATAATCATATACATAATCATAATAATTATTATAATAATAAAATATTGTTATTATTATGTCTTAGTGCTTATAATAGTGTATTATAATAAAAGTATCAAAATAATAATAATAGCAATAATTAATTACTAGTAGTATTACAATAATAGTGTCTTTGTAATAATAATAAGAAGAATGCCATTATACAAATCATGATCAAACTGATTTTCATCTTTGTTTCGGGTTATAATTGTTTTCATTCTATCTTTGTATATGAGTGGTTCACATGAAAGCTTTTCACCTCCGCTCGTGTGTTCCTCATAGCCTGTTACACTGTCCAGCCAGCCTGGAGGCGGAGTAGATGGACCCTCCTCAGGAAGGTTAGGGTCAAAAGAGTCTGCGGCGAGAGAGAGAGAGATTATGACATTTCTGATTTATTCAAGACCAACATGTTCCTGTATCAACATCCTTTGTTGGTCCCGAAACAACATTCCTATCAAACAGTCGCTGCCTTAAACCAGAGACCGATTTTTTTTTTCAGAAGTAATCCCATGATCATCATCCTTGTTTTTCTGGAACATCATCAGGGATCCTGGAATATTTATCAACCTGTTAGATTTTAGCGCCTTCAACACACAAAAAACTCCTACTGAATGTCTACTTAAAATGACCATGACACGCTGTTGACATTCACAATACTGTGTTTTTTTCTTTCCCACTTTTTACACCTCTGTAGTGAATGGGTGCCATCAGAATGAGAGTCCAAACAGCTGATAAAAACATCACAATAATCCACAAGCAATCCACACCACTCCAGTCTATCAATTAATGTCTTTTGAAGTGAAAAACTGCATGTTTATAAGAAACAAACTTTGCTTCCATTTTCTATCCATAAGCGCGTCAGGAAGCAGCAGGCAGAAAAGCGAGAATCATGTGATCACCGTGTCGGAGGACGAGGTTCGAAGGGCCCTAAAGAGAGTGAACATCAGGAAAGCGGCTGGACCTGATGGGATCACAGACCGGGTTCTGAGGTCCTGCGCTGATCAGCTTGCTGGTTTGTTCACCTCAATCTTTAATGAGTCCTTTGCTACTTCTGTGGTTCCCACCTCCTTTAAAAAATCCATCATCATCCCTGTGCCTAAGAACAATAAACCCACTTGCCTGAATGACTATCGACCAGTGGCCCTCACATCAATAGTCATGAAGGTTTTTGAGAGACTTTTTAAGAGCCACATTAGCTCATCCATCCATGCTACTTTGGACCCTCTTCAGTTTGCCTATCGTCCCAGTAGATCTACTGATGATGCCATCTCTCACATACTTCACTCCTCCCTCACACACATTGACAGCAGCAGTGGGAACTTTGCAAGGCTGCTATTCATAGACTACAGCTCAGCTTTCAACACCATAGTCCCCATCAAGCTGACTTCTAAACTCACAGGCCTCGGCCTAAACACTTCACTCTGCGACTGGAATCAAGACTTCCTCACCGGCAGACCTCAAGTGGTGAAGGTAGGCCAGTTCACCTCAAACTCCATCACCCTGACCGTAGGAGCCCCGCAGGGCTGTGTCCTGAGTCCCCTGCTCTACTCTCATTCTATGACTGCGTGTCCTCTCACAGATGCACATCTATTATCAAATTTGCTGATGATACTGTGGTTCTGGGCCTCATTTCCAACAATGATGAGACCGCATACTTGGATGAGGTGGAGAGACTTACATCATGGTGCCAGGACAACTGTCTCTCTCTGAATGTGAGCAAAACTAAAGAGCTGATTGTAGACTTCAGAAAGAGACACCTGCTGCCCTACACTCCTCTTATGATCAGTGGGACCCCTGTGGAGAGGGTAAGCAGCTTCAAGTACCTCAGTGTAAACATCTCTGAGGACCTGACTTGGACTACACACATTCAAACACAGGTTAAGAAAGCCAGGCAAAGACTGTACCATCTGCGACATCTGAGGAAATTCAGGGTCTCACCAACAATCCTGAAAACTTTCTATTCAGGAACCATAGAAAGTGTATTGACTCAGTGTATCTCAGTGTGGTATGGAAACAGATCCAGTCAAGACCGCAAAGCCTTGCAGAGAGTTGTGCGCTTAGCTGAGCGCATCTCAGGGTCTGCTCTCCCCTCTCTGCAGGACATCTACCTCAAACGCTGCAGAAGCAGAGCTGTCAAAATCATCAAAGACTCAAATCACCCTGGAAACTGTCTATTCACTCTGCTGCCATCTGGTAAGCGCTTCCGCAGCCTGATGGCAAAAACTGAGAGACTTAGGAGGAGTTTCTTCCCCCAGGCCATCAGACTCCTTAACTCAACTCAGCCTCTTAACATCACCATGACTCCACTTAATAATCACTCACAATCAGTAAGATACTCACACTCATTATTATCTACCTCATACTGACAGTGTAATTTGCACACATCACTTTCTGTGTTTTGGTATCTTGTCTTATTTTTTTCATTTATTTTTTGAGATTGCTGCTACATGTCAACCATGCACAACCTATTTGCACATTCCTCTCTTGTACAGTCATGCCTATCTTAATATTTAAGTCTACAGTATACTATCATGCACATTATTTTATATTTTATATTTTGTTCTTTATATCTTTTTCTTTTTTATTAATTTAATTTTATGTATACTTCTTTGTGTTGTTTTCTATAATATTGCACTGTCCATGGAGCGGACCTGACTCACATTTCACTGCTGGTTAATACTCTCTGTGTATGTGACAAATAAACCTTGAACTTGAACTTGAACATAATATTGCTTTCTCCCTTGAAAAGTCATCTCGTCTGAATCAGGAGAGATATATGCACAGATCAAGCACATGCAGTTTACAAGCAAAAACAGTCTAAAACAGATCTACACAAATATATGTGAGGATTTAGATGTGAGAAAACAACAGCAGATGGACTTTTTCCACTGGAGGAAGTTTGATTATGGGTTAGTGACAATTTAAAGTTAAAATATCTAAACGATGGATTTGTTTCTTACACACAAAGTTTTTCATTTCATAAGATATTAATTGGTCCACTGGAGTGGTGTGGATTACTAGTCGATTATTGTGATGTTTTTATCAGCTGTTTGGACTCTCATTCTGACGGCACCCATTCACTGCAGAGCATCCATTGCTGAGCAATTGATATAAACCTACATTTCTCCAAATCTGTTCCAATAAATAAACAAATTCACCTGAGGGTGGGTACATTTTCAGAAAATTTTCATTTTGGGGTGAACTACTCCTTTAATTAAGACAAGTTGCATTGCTAAGCAACAGAATACAAACACTTTTCTTAGCAATCAAGAGTTGGCAACTGTTGATTAAGTCATTAGGGTTCTTTCCTTCAGCAGTGCTTGTCTGAATGCATCAGTGAGTTATATATACTTCACGCAAACATCTTGTTACATTCGTGAACAATGCCGCTAACAAGTGGATATAAATATCAGCTGGACTGGGTTTCCTTCAACAAAGATTGTGCTTCAGATTTAGCGTGAAGAATGGGCAAAATCAGGCCTGTATGCCAGAGAAACAATGCCCTCAAAATATACAGCAGCGGTGAATGATGGGAGGAGCAGGTCGTCTCTGATACAATTCAAACGCTAATTTAGCAATGCACATTTATCAAAATTTTATAGCTATGAAAAAAATGAGATTGTCCTTTGTGGTGAATGATCATGGTTGCCTACATTTAGCTTTTTACTTCTGGTGATTGTATTTAAGCTTCAAAATTCATTAAAGGTGTGTTCATTTGTGAAAATTAACATGTAAGAATTCTAAACTTTTGTTGGTCACAGTGGTTATTTTCTGGAATAATCCAAAAGCCAATAGAAAAATCTTATTGGGTTTTAGTTGAGGGAAATATAGAGTGACGCAAACTTCAAGTCAGCCTACAAATATGTCATTACTGCAGCACTCAATGGCTCTGTCCCAATTGGCACACTTGATGTGTACTTGCAGACTTGCGAAAGTGAAAACACCCTGAGAACTAGTCTTTCTAACATAGTTTGGTGCCTAATAATAGCGTTGCACAAATAAAATGCACTGATAACCGAAATAAAACAATTGCTTCGTTCTAGATGAATTCAATTGGCCGTTGTGCCTTTAAGAAGCTGGTGTGTGATTAATTGTTGTACAGTACATGTACTGACAGACATGCGCTGCTGCTTTGTGAAGCAGAGATCTATTTAGCAAACAGGATACATTCAATTTTAAGATAACATTTAGAGTTAACAGTTTCAGATAGTACATTTTTCCTCGGAATGCATTTTCGCTCTTGCGATACATGAAAGTGTTATAAGTGAATTTCAAAAAAAGTTCAAGTAGATAACAGACAGTATTAAGCACAAGTTATACAATAAACACGTCTTACCTAAAATTGTTTTAATGTTATTGCTGAAAAGTACTATTTAAAAAGCTTTAATCTTAACTTTAGGGCTTTAAATTAAGGACAAAGTTTTATCAAAAAATGAAAATTCTGTCATTATTTCCTCACCGTCATGTTGTTCCAAACCTGTATGAGCTTCACAAGAGAAGATAGCTGTGCGATATGACGATATATATCGGATGGACAAAATAAAATGGATTAAAATGGAAAATGGATTTCTTCCAAATATTGTTTCGCATCCAATAGCATTTACTCTATAACATTAATTCACATCAATACACAATACACAATACAATACACACACACAAAAAGGCATGTTCGTACACATTAAACATCATTTTTGTTTTATATTGTATTTTTTATATTGTATTATATTTCTATTAGTTTGATATTGACATTGGTGACAAGATTATGAAAATTCTATGGTATCAAAGATTTAATATCATAAAAAAATGTAAAGAAAAAAAATAACTATATTGTGATATATATCGTTATCGTGATATAGAATTTGTCATATCGTGATATAAGATTTTGGTCATATCGCCCACCCCTAAGAGAAGATATTTTGAAGAATGTTGGAATCAAAATTATTATAATTATTATGACCTGTTCGGTTGCCAAAATTCTTCAAAGCATCTTCTTTTGTGTTCAACAGATGATAGAAACTCGTACAGGTTTGAAACAAGTGGAGGGTACGTATGGGTGAACTGTCCCTTTAACTTTATTGAATGCAGACCTTAGTGTACTTCAAAAAAAAAAACTTGCAGTTTGGATAAAAGGGCACTTAAAGAGAAACATTCATGTTCAACGCTTAAATTACATCAAAGTTTTACTTTAAGAAGTACGTTTTAAATCATTCTTTTAATATTCATTTTTTGTGTTTTAGAGAAGTAGGCTACACTTACTTTGATGTGTTGATATACTAAAGCACATGACGTGTACTTGAAGATATTTTAACTGTAGTGTGTTTTTAACATTACATTTAAAGTCTAAATTGCAACTTCATTACAAACATTTAATTACAAATATTTTTAAATACATGACATTTAAGTTTCGATAGGAATTATAATGAAGTATATTTTAATGATAAATGCTTGTCAGTACATTCAGCATCACACTTTAACCATATCTCAAAGACAGTATAAGTATAATTATTAAATTTCATATAAAAATGTATTTAATTTGGTCAAAAAAGCAACCTCAGGTTGTACTTATTGCATTTAATATACATTTAAACTATAATACATATTCAATTGATTGTAAATAGCGTGCAATTGCATGTACAAAAACATTACATTCAGTTCACACTTAAGTATATTCATTAAAGTATATTATTTCAATAATAAATACCAGTGTTGGGAATGTTACTTTTAAAAGTAATGCATTACAATATTGTGTTACTCCCTAAAAAAGTAACTAATTGCCATACTTGGTTACTTTTTATTGAAAAAAATGCGTTATGTTACTTTTGCAACAAGTCCTCCAACTCATACGACCGTACAGGTCGTTTGTCACTATCCTCAAATACGACCCATACGAGCGTTCCCTAAATTAGCGCCCCTACCGGCAAAAGGAGATGCTACAGAAACTTCCGCCTAAATGCATTGTGGGTTTCTTTTAAAATGCTTGCTATATTTGCTTAACTGTCCCTGCTATTCGAAGTGTTTTATTGCTATAAAGATTTGGATTTTTGATAACTTCAAGACATGTACAGGTTTCCACCCGTCTCGTAAAGTAACGTTAGTCGATCGTCCCGTATTTATGAATGAAATGATGTCGTGTTTCAAATCGATACTGTAACGTTACACTGTTTGTCCCATTATTTCAACATGTTTGACGTTCAGATCATTCAAGCGGACCCCGCCAGCATTATAAAGTTAGTTTTCATTGTGATATTTGTTTGAAATTAGCCAGTGGTGGGAAAGGGATAATGTAAAAATCCACACATTTACCATGTTTTTACCATAGTAACGTAGTTTTAATGTGGTATTTGTAGTTAAAACACGGTAACCACAACACTTAGGCCTTGTTTTGCCACAGTAACTGTGTTTTTACTGTGTACTATTTGTAGTTAAAGTATAACACAACATTTACCATGTTTTTACCACAGTAACGTATTTTAATGTGGTATTTTAGTTAATCACATAACTTGCCATGCCTTTAATACTTTTATGTAAAAAAATTGTAATTCAATATTCTTTTTGTCTTGCAGTTTCTTCAGATCACATCCATCTCCATCTCCTACAACAACCTTTTTACAACAGCTGTTTATCATCAGGTCTCTCTCTCTCTCTCTCTCTCTCTCTCTCTCGCTCGCTCGCTCGCTCGCTCGCTCGCTCTCTCTCAATTCAATTCAATTCAATTCAGAATTGCTTTATCGGCATGACTGTAAATGATACAATATTGCCAAAGCTTAGTATACATGTACAAAAAGATGAAAATAAATAAATAAAATAAAATAGTAATATAATAACAATAATAATAATTAAATGAATATCGCATTAATAGAATGGAATATTATAACATCTCAGAAGTATTAAACTGTAACAAATTAGAACGTGTGAACATTTGACACCACAGTCTTTAACTTACATAGAAACATACATACTAAGGATCATTGTGATGGACAATAGGGTAACACACATGTCAGGTCAGACACAAAACAACACTGTCTCTCAGGCTGTGACTCACACACACACACACACTCACACACACACACACACACACACTCACACACACACACTCACTCATTCATTCACTCACTCACTCACACACACACACACACACACACACACACACACACATTCACCTGCTGTCTCTCAGGCTGTGGCACATCCACACGTATCTCGCAGTCAGTGCTGCTGTCTGTCCCTCTCCTAATAGTATCTTTATTTGTTCTGTTTCACTAATGGCTGTAAAGTTCTTTATTAAGTTGGTGAGTTTCTCTCTCTCTCTCTCTCTCTCTCTCTCTCTCTCTCTCTCTCAACTTTTCCTTGCCTATTTTTCTGAACTGTTATTCATAATTCATTTACACATTTTTGCTCTCTTTCTTCCTTTCTCTTGTTCATCATGGCATATTTTCAAAGCTCAGAATCAAATTTTGATCAGTTATGTCAAAAAGCTGCTAATATTAACAGGTAACTTGTACTCAAAGCTCCCAATGCTGAACTTGAAGAAGCTGCCAGGGAGGCTAAAGTCCTTCAAAGGTTCAACATTTTCTTTTTCTTTGTTTCAGCTAAAAAGGAAGACCGAAGGAAGGCCTGTCAAACTCTTGTCTTGTCTTGTTTGTGGAGAGGGATGAATTTGGCCATCTTGTGTGTTTATGGAGAAGACCAAAAGCTGCAAAGGCAAACATTTCCATTGGTACGTCTGAATTTCATCAAATTCATATGATATATATTCATACAAAGTTCTAGGACTTTTACTCCTGCTGTCATTAGCCATTGCCTCAACTCTCATGCAGATTGTGCCCATTGTAAGTAGTCAGAGTGTTTATATCAAAGTTTATATTACAGGTACAAATCAGAAAATTAGAATGTGGTGAAAAAATTTATCTTTTCTTGTAACTTATTTCAAAAAGTGAAACTTTCTGATTGTTTATATCAAAGTTTATATTAAGTCCATTATATTCTTTATTTGGCGCCATCTCTTCCCGTTGTAACAGTACATAATATCTGTCCACACCTCACAGTCTGCCTTTCTGTCCATGTTGATTTGTATTGAACACATCTGTCTAAGAAGCAAGAGTCTGGAAATGCTAGTTTAACTTGTCACGTGACAAATCAGATCTTCAGTTAATTTGGCCAAATCAAATCACTTAAAGCTGTTCACACCAACAACAATAACTATAATGAGAACTACTGTATTTTAGCATCCACACCAACAAATTATAAAGTTCAATTTATTATTATACACGCTGCAGTTAAGTTGTTATCTGCCACTTTAAATGCTCAAGCTCTTTAAAGTCAGGTGGATTCTGATTGGCTGTTTTTATTGTTCATCAGCTGGAAAGTTTATTCCAATTATATTGTTCCTCTGTCTTTTTAAATGTTAAAAGAAAATGAAAATTGATTCTAATGATATTGTTACTCTGTCATTAAATGTTAAATAGTTGCGGTGTGGGCTCATCCTTGGTGTGAAGAGGCCTTTAAACTGCTTACAACAATACCGGCAGCATGTAATCATGTTTACAGCTTGGTTACAGCTTTTTCTAAAAAACTGTTTTCCTCTCATTTCGTTAAACTTAAACACACAATTCTGCCTATTTCTCTTCATCTTATTCCTTTACTCCCTCACTCGCTCACACATTCTTTTTGCTCTGTTGTAAGGTAGAAACTGAGTTTGCATGATGGATGGCCTTTTCCAGTTTTGTCAACTGAACGGCTACTAGTGAGGGTCAGCAAGTTCTTGTCATGATGAGCCCTCGCCAGGTAAGGTTTGTATAAAATTGTAATCAATATTTATTCATCAAATCCTCTGACCTGTATCTTTTGGTGAATTAACTTAATTATATCGGTCTTAACTTATATGTTTAACCAACATCAGTAGTTAGACATGGGGTCAATAGATATTTTCTTGTTTTACAGCCAAAATGGAAGACCAAAACACAAAGAAAATCAATCACAGCAAGCCAGTTCTGTTGGGAATGAGGAATGAACATGGTCTTCTTGTGCCCAAACAGTAAAGACAGAGAGCTGAAAATGTGCACATTTCAATTGGTATGTCTGTATTCAAGAAATGCAGTTAAATGTAGTACAACATTTGATGTTGATCTCTCAAAGGACTCTTCAAGTCAGCAGTTATAATTTTTCACATATACATCTTTTCATAGCTCCTAGAATGAGCAAATCAGCTGTGCATCGTCTCTGGAATTTGGGAAGGAAATGACTGAATTTGGTGAGTACTGACACCTGTATTCACCAACACTATTTCTCTGGAGTTATTGTTGACTTATTGTTTTTTTCTGTTTGTTTGAAGGAGGATGAAGCCAGTTGATGAAGATATCAATTCAATGGCCACCAAGTGAAGCACTGCTGCCTGAACCCATCAGGTATCTGCTGTGAAGACTGCATTCACGAATGGCTCTACTGCGACAGCTCAGATGTTACGGCCCATAAAAGAAACTTCACAACTGAACAACTGCAGGATAGTTGTGGAGGGATTTTTTTGGCCCATACCTCCAGCAACATTCAACAGGAATCAATGGTATGTCCAGTGCAACAGTTATAAATAATATTATATATTGTTTATTGATTTACAACACCCTAAATGATTTTGTCCCTCCAGGACATTTACACCAGGTGGTGTGTGAGGAAAGCACGGAGGACCATCAGAGACTCCAGCCACCCGAACCATGGACTTTCACCATTACCATCAGCAGTACCCGCACCAGCAGATTGCGAGACAAGTTCTTTCCACAGGCAATCAGACTGAACTGAACTCGTACCAGTAACACCACACACACCCCATCAACCTCATATGTACTGCACTCCATCAGTTACACTGACTGGACTCACTATTATTCTGCACCCTGACATTCTGGTTGCACTAATTCATACTGTACTGCACTGCAAAGGTATATGTGTACTAGGGCTGCACGATATATTGCACGCGATTGTCATGCACATCTCGTCAGTAAAGCCGGTTCTGTGATTATTAATAAATCTCCATCACCTCTTTTCAAATGGAGCGGCATTTAATACACAGAGCCGTAGTTCACCGACAAGCTACACAATATCACGTTCAATATAGCAGGCGATTCATCGCTGAGGTGATGGAGATTTATTAATCATCACAGAACCAGCTTTTTACTGACGAGATGCGCATGACTATCTCATGCAATATATCGTGCAGCCCTAATGTGTACTGTGATTATTGTGTTTATTATTGTTTTCATTTCATGATCTCTGTATAGTATAATATTTACCATATATTGTTCTCTACATGTATTGAGTCCCATATATATATATATGTGTGTGTGTGTGTGTGTGTGTTATATGTGTTATATATATATTCAATATTTGTCATCCATATTGTCATGCTGCAGAGTTTGCACAAAAGAGTTTCACCACCTGTACTCTTGCATTCATGGTATTGTGACAATAAAGTGATTTGATTTTAATTGGTCATGTCTTTTGTTCATCAGTTGTAGTACAGGATGCTGGATAACAACTGCAAATTATTCATGACATGGAAGAAGAAGTTTATGATAGGGACATGGACAAGCAAGCCAGAGGAAGAAAACCAGGAGAGCTCTGATGATGAGAAGGAAACTGAATGTGATTCTATGATGCTCAAAACATTTTACCATGCATGCATTTGGGTTGCTTCATTAGTTGTGACCTGATTAATATAATATGGTTTTAACAACCCATTTTTATTTCTCTTGAATATGATTTGTCTTTATATGCTACTTTAGCTGTCTTTATGCTGTATCCTCCAGTAAAGTGCTGGATAATAAAGTATGATGAATATTCTGTATTAAGGATGGTGTTTGGTTACATACGCCATTTTATTTTGTAAACAATACATATAATTACCATGAGTTTTTTAATTAAGACATGAACATTTGGTCATATTAATGACTCTAGTCACATTAGGGGAATGCTGAAAGATGCATTAGAAGAAACTGCATGGACTAAATTGTTACAAGCACTTCATGCGTACCTGACGATGATTTACCAGGGAAAGATTAACATGAAACTTGTACTATATTATGATGAAGATGAGCATGTACATTACTGATGTCCAACACTTGAGGAGGACAAAGATGAGAATTTTTTGACAAGAGTTTTTCTAATTCAAGGTCTTTTATGTTATGATTCATGGCACTGCAAGAATTGTATGATTTTGCACATAAACTACACACTGTCTGAACCTGGTCTTACTGAATGAGACATTGGCCTTGTGTAATAATACAATGAAGTGTCACAATATGTATTGGTTGTTTAATTTGGTGTCTTTGTTTACTGTCAGCACTGTATTATTTTTCTTGATCTAATTAAATAAATGGAGCCGTTCCAAATGATGATTTTTGGGGTCTATTCTTATTTTAACTGACTTGCCACAACTTACATAATGACAAGTTGTTGAAAAGACAATCTAAAATACATTTTCAGACATAAATGCGACTCAACACAGTTTGTTGTCCATGATGAGAATAGATCTGTGTATGTTTCGCAGACCTTCAAACCCCAGGGGCCCAGCAGAGACCCCAGGAAGAGCAAAAAATGTAACATTTCAAATGGCTGAAAATCAAAGTCTGATCATAGTATCAAACAGAAAAATGGCAAAACAACTACTTATGCTATGTTTACTAAATAATGTTGGACACAGTTTTCAAACATATATGGAAAGGTGGTATAAAGGTGTTTAAAAAAGTGCTCTTAATAAAATACCAAATATCAGCCTGCCTCTCAAATATGTCATAGATGTTTGCTCAATGAACATGTTTATATATCCATTTGTTCAAAAAAGATAGTATTTTTCCTAATTTCATTATTTTAACATTTTAAACTACATTACCCATAAGTCTCTGCCATTATATCGATAGAACGCAAAAAACCTATTTGTAGTTCAATGAAGTTATGCTTAGGGTTAGGGTTAGGATTTCGGTAAAGAGGTGATTTCTCACGAAATAGCAACACTTCATTGTTAACTGAAGGTATTCCTGACGTAATAAAAACAGCAAAACGTACTTTGCAACATTAAGCGTTTTTTAAATTTGGGTTAAATGATAGTCCAATCACAGTGAGTTCTGCGAGTGCCAAGAGAAGTTCAAAGCCAATGGCAACCCAGCTGAGCAGAGGCGTCACACATATATGCTCATTTATGACAGGATCTTCCGGGTTCTTGTGGTGAATGGACAGATAATCAGATAAAGGTTTATTTGTCTCCACTCAATATAAAACTGCAACAATAGATTGCATCGTGTGGCTAATCTGATGCAGCAATAGATTTGTTGATTACAGTGATTTTTTTATTTATTTATTTAAACAAGGGTGTAATGGTTACCATTGCATACACTAATATTAATTAATGTACAATATTTAAATGCAAATGTTTGCATATACTTCCATTTGCTTACAAAAAAACTACAACTCTCATAATTATTCAAACATGCAATATTTTTCTACTATTCAATTTTGCTTTTGTAACATTTACAGTGTATTAAAGGTATAGAATTAATCACTTCTATATTTCCTGGAAATGGACCCTACAATCTTGCCAATCTTAGATGTACCAGTTGAACCATAGGAATAATTATAATAAAAAAATAGAAATATGAATCACACACTTTGTAGTCATTTCCCAGTGTTTATTGATATGTCAAACTTTTCCAAACATAGTGCCCAGAACAGCATTCTCTCTCTAGTTTGTGTCACTATGAAAAAAAAAATTAAACCAAAAAGCAGTTGATTATAAAAAATGTATCTGCAAAGACGTAATCAATTATAGTGAAATATAACAACTTAAAACAATGACTGATTAATAAAGTAATTAATGGGTACATGGAAACAAATATGTAACTAAAAAATATGCAATAGAAGACCCCTTTAAAAAAAGCATTGTCTAATATTCAAAAAGAGTTTGTTTACAGAAAAACGTTATAAAATGCCAAATAACATTTTACAAACTGGAAGTTTTGAGCCTCCAATTGAAAATACATTATTTTCTGCCCTTTAATGAGCAAATAGGCAAAAAAATATTAAGAACAATATTTCAATATTTTACAATTACCTTTAAAAATATATCTGCTGTAATCATTGTTTCCTTCTATTGTGACTATATGCAAGACAAATTAAAATGGTTGATAATTATAAAAGTCAGTGAGAGCGACAGGAGTGCTCACAGTAGAGATGGGAGTGTTGAGAGGAGAAATGAATACAGGTAGACATGCTAAGACTGGAAGTTGGCAGTAAAGGACTGAGAGCAGATGTGCCACGCGAGAGAGAAAGATGTGGAAGCTTTTGAAAGGGCTGATATTGTGGAGAGCTGATGGAGTAATCTGTGAGAAATCCTGCAACACAGAAAGAAAGAGAATTTATCATATGATGAACAATGAAAATATTGACAACAACAAATAGCAGACAACAACATAACTATAGAGTGCGCTTATAATAAATAGAATGTTATTGTCTGTTGGTGTGGATGCTAAATAGTTCTCATTATAGTTATTGTTCTTGGTGTGAACAGCTTTAAGTGATCTGATTTGGCCAAATTAACTGAAGATCTGATTTGTCACGTGACAAGTTAAACTAGCATTTCCAGACTCTTGCTTCTTAGACAGATGTGTTCAATACAAATCAACATGGACAGAAAGGCAGACTGTGAGGTGTGGACAGATATTATGTACTGTTACAACGGGAAGAGATGGCGCCAATTTGTAAAGATTAATAAAGAATATAATGGACTTACAGGTACATCTCAGAAAATTAGAATATGGTGAAAAAGTTAATTTTTTCTTCTAACTTATTTCAAAAAGTGAAACTTTCATATATTCTAGATTGATTACATGTAAAGTAAAACACTTCAAAAGTTTTTTTGTTTTAATTTTGATGATTAGAGCTATAATATTAGAATATTTCCTAAGATCAATCAAAAAAAGGATTTGCAAAACAGAAAAGTTCAAGTTCTTTAAAGTATGTTCATTTATGCACTCAATACTTGGTCGGGGCTCCTTTAGCACAAACTCATCAGTGAGGTGTGGCATGGAAGCGATCAGCCTGTGGCACTGTTGAGGCACTATTGAGCCTTCAGCTCGTCTGGATTGTTGGATCGAATGTTTCTCATCTTTCTCTTGAAAATATAACAGATTCCATATGGGGTTCAGGTCAGGCATGTTGGCTGGCCAATCAAACACAGTAATATCATGGTCAGCAAAGCACTTGGAAGTGGTTTTGGCACTTTGGGCAGGTGCTAAAGTCCTGCTGAAAAAGGAAATCAGCATCTCCATAAAGCTTGTCAGCAGATGGAAGAATAAAGTGCTCTAAAATTTCCTGGTAGATGGCTGCGTTGACTGTGGACTTGATTAAACACAGTGGACCAACACCAGCAGATGACATGGCAGCCCAAATCATCACTGACTGTGGAAACTTCACACTGGACTTCAAGCAACATGGATTCTGTGCCTCTCCACTCTTCCTCCAGACTCTGGGACCTTGATTCCAAATGAAATGCAAGATTTACTTTCATCTGAAAAGAGGACTTTGGACCACTGAGCAACAGTTCCGTTCTTTTTCTCCACAGCCCAGGTAAGATGCTTCTGACGTTGTCTCTGGTTCAGAAGTGGCTTGGTAACCCTTTTCCTGAAGACGTCTGAGCGTGGTGACTCTTGATGCACTGACTCCAGCTTCAGTTCACTCCTTGTGAAGCTCTCACAAGTGTTTGAATCAGCTTTGCTTGACAGTATTCTCAAGCTTGCAGTCATCCCTGTTGCTTGTGTACCTTTTCCTACCCAAATTCTTCCTTCCAGTCAACTTTGCATTTAATATGCTTTGATACAGCACTCTGTAAACAGCCACACCTTTCAGTAATGACCCTCTGTGACTTACCCTCTTTGTGGAGGGTGTCAATGTTCGTCTTCTGGATCATTGCCAAGTCAGCAGTCTTCTCCATTATTGTGGTTTCAAAGAACAAGAGATACCCAGAATTTATACTGTATGGATGGTCATTTATTGAAACTCAAATGTAAATATTCTAATATTTTGAGATACTGATCTTTGACTTTCATGAGCTGTAAGCTCTAATCATCAAAATAAAAAAAATAAAAAAACTTTTGAAGTGTTTTACTTTACATGTAATGAATCTAAAATATATGAAAGTTTCACTTTTTGAAATAAGTTACAAGAAAAGATTAATTTTTTCACCACATTCTAATTTTCTGATTTGTACCTGTAATATAAACTTTGATATAAACACTCTGACTACTTACAATGGGCACAATCTGCATGAGAGTTGAAGCAATGGCTAATGACAGCAGGAGTAAAAGTCCTAGAACTTTGTATGAATATATATCATATGAGTTTGATGAAATTCAGACGTACCATTGGAAATGTTTGCCTTTGCAGCTTTTGGTCTTCTCCATAAACACACAAGATGGCCAAATTCATCCCTCTCCACAAACAAGACAAGACAAGAGTTTGACAGGCCTTCCTTCGGTCTTCCTTTTTAGCTGAAACAAAGAAAAAGAAAATGTTGAACCTTTGAAGGACTTTAGCCTCCCTGGCAGCTTCTTCAAGTTCAGCATTGGGAGCTTTGAGTACAAGTTACCTGTTAATATTAGCAGCTTTTTGACATAACTGATCAAAATTTGATTCTGAGCTTTGAAAATATGCCATGATGAACAAGAGTAAGGAAGAAAGAGAGCAAAAATTTGTAAATGAATTATGAATAACAGTTCAGAAAAATAGGCAAGGAAAAGTTGACAGAGAGAGAGAGAGAGAGAGAGAGAGAGAGAGAGAGAGAGAGAGAGAGAGAGAGAGACAAACTCACCAACTTAATAAAGAACTTTACAGCCATTAGTGAAACAGAACAAATAAAGATACTATTAGGAGAGGGACAGACAGCAGCACTGGCTGCGAGATACGTGTGGATGTGCCACAGCCTGAGAGACAGCAGGTGAATGTGTGTGTGTGTGTGTGTGTGTGTGCCACAGCCTGAAAGACAGCAGGTGAATGTGTGTGTGTGTGTGTGTGTGTGTGTGTGAGTGAGTGAGTGCGACAGCCTGAGAGACAGCAGGTGAATGTGTGTGGATGTGTATGTGAGTGAGTGAGTGAGTGAGTGTGTGTGAGAGTGTGTGTGTGTGTGTGTGTGTGTGCGGGTTTATGTGGTTTATGAGGACACAAATTTGTTTAATGACATGGGTATGACAGAGGTATTACAATATGAAGGTGTTTTATGAGGACACTGCCTATGTCCCCGTAATTCAAAAGGCTTAAAAAACATACTAAATGGTGTTTTTTTGAAAATCTAAAAATGCACACAGTCTCCTGTGAGGGCTAAATTTAGGTGTAGGGTTGGTGTAGGGCAATAGCACACATGGTTTGTTCAGTATAAAAACCATTACGCCTATGGAGAGTCCCCATAAACCACAAAAACCAACATGTGTGTGTGTGTGTGTGTGTGCCACAGCCTGAGAGACAGTAGGTGAATGTGTGTGTGTGTGTGTGTGTGAGAGAGAGAGAGAGAGTGAGTGAGAGTATGTGTATGTGTGTGTGTGTGTGTGTGTGGATGTGTGAGTGAGTGTGTGAGTGAGTGAGTGAGTGAGTGAGTGAGGTGAGTGAGTGAGTGAGTGAGTGAGTGAGAGTATGTGTGTGTGTGTGTGTGTGTGTGTGAGTGTGTGTGAGTGTGTGTGAGTGAGTGAGTGTATGTGTGCCACAGCCTGAGAGACAGTGTTGTTTTGTGTCTGACCTGACATGTGTGTTACCCTATTGTCCATCACAATGATCCTTAGTATGTATGTTTCTATGTAAGTTAAAGACTGTGGTGTCAAATGTTCACACATTCTAATTTGTTACAGTTTAATACTTCTAAGATGTTATAATATTCCATTCTATTAATGCGATATTCATTTAATTATTATTATTGTTATTATATTATTATTTTATTTTATTTATTTATTTTCATCTTTTTGTACATGTATACTAAGCTTTGGCAATATTGTATCATTTACAGTCATGCCAATAAAGCAATTCTGAATTGAGAGAGAGAGAGAGAGAGAGAGACCTGTTGATAAACAGCTGTTGTAAAAAGGTTGTTGTAGGAGATGGAGATGGATGTGATCTGAAGAAACTGCAAGACAAAAAGAATATTGAATTACAATTTTTTGCATAAAAGTATTAAAGGCATGGCAAGTTATGTGATTAACTAAAATACCACATTAAAATACCACATTAAAAATTCGTTACTGTGGTCAAAACATGGTAAATGTTGTCACTGTGCTTTAACTACAAAGAGTACAAAATAAACAGTAATTATAGTAAAATCATGGTTAGTGTTGTACTTTACAAATAGTGTGCAGTAAAAACACTGTTACATTTACATAGCAGACGCTTTTATCCAAAGCTACTGTGGTAACACTATGGTAAGTATTGTATTTACTGTGTTTTAACTACAAATACCACAGTCAAACGTCAGTTACTATGGTAAAAAGTGTTGTGGCCACTGGGCATTTACTAACAGGATCGAGCTACAGCACTGTGATACAATTACATTCATTCAGTGGCATTCACAACTGATTTGTAAAGAAAACGTCAAACTGCACTTACTTGCATATTACGGGTTGAACGGTACCATAAAAAACAAACCACAAAATAAAATAATTAACACACCTGGACAACGACAAACGGTGAATTGTTGGGTCACTCCTTTTTTAATTGGTAACGATGGCAACGACAGTCAAAGGTCATTTGATGACGACACACCAGAAAAACGAGACTGTCGTTATTTATAAGGCTGCTAGAGGGCGCTTGATTTAAAAACGTAATAATAGGTCGTAATACGCTGCTTGCACAAACGACCTATGGGGTCGTTTTTCGGAGGAGGACAGGCTGTACTTTTGCGTTACTTTTTCACATCTGGGCTGTGCTTTCTTGCTTGTTTTTAATATGAAAATCCATTTTTATCAAATGAAAAAGCTCTTTCACACCAAAAGTGAAAAGAATAAGCCTCAGGCTGAAGAAAATGGTGTGGTTATTAGCATGGTTGAACTGGATCATCGAAGGCCAGCAGCAAAAACATTGGTTTATAAAAAAGGATTAAATACATAAAGGATATTTGTGTTATTTAACAGATTTAATTATTGCAGGTTTGCAACGTATTCTGAGTCCAGTGTTTTTATTCATTTCGAAGAATACTGAAACTGTTTTTGTACAAGTGAGATGACTAAATGCATGTTGATATTTAGTCTAGAACTACAGTATCATAATGCGTTACATCACTATAAAAGTAACTAATTACCAGGGAAAGTAACTATTTCGTTACTTTTTTTTAAAAATGTTCAAATGTCAAATAACTTGGATGCCCCAATATTAAATGTTAAATGAATGAAATGGACACTAAATAGAATACATTATTATTATAAATCATTGTAATCGACACTATTTATCTACTGACACTTAGCATCAGTTAGTCAAGCATTATAATATGATATTATGATAATTTAGCATTATATGATGATAGATCTTTAGTAATTAGAATAACCAAGTATGAATTCATATTTGTCATGTTGACTGAACTTAGGACTGGTGGTGGTGCTTAAGATAGTTTGTCATTTAGTGTTTCTATAAAAAAAGGGGAAAAACATTATAAGAAAGCAAAACTACTATGAATTATACCACTAATAACAATATAAAACGCACTAAGGATTATTGAGCTGCTGGGTTCATGAATATTAATCAGGATGTGTCACGCGAATTGATTTGCTGAAATCAAAACAGGGATGATAGGTGAGCGCCGGCCAATGAGATTGTCGTTTGCACATTAGCTCCGCCCACTAGCAGAGAACCCGGCAGTTCTTAAAAGCTGAAGAATTCCAAAGGAACTGTTATTTTGACAGAAAAATACAACAAAGAATATCGTTTACATGTAGCGCGTCAATTCTGCATGTTGTGAAAGACTCTCTCGCTCTGTATCTTTCTTTGCACACGTGCGTGTGTGTGAGACAAAGCTACGGCGAGCCGTGCGCTTCACACTAGAGTTTACGGTACGTCAAATACAGCTACACTGCGCATCCATTCAGATGAACTGAAAAATAAAATGATAATAATATTATAATAAATTATAGTAATGCCACATTTCATTGTCAGTAATGGTAACGGCGTTGTAACGAGGGAAACAGTAATTAGTTTGATTACTCGTTACTGAAAACAATAACGCCATGTAACGCCGTTTATTTATAACGCCGTTATTCCCATCACTGCTTGTAATGCATTACCCCCAACACTGATAAATATTAAATATATGCTAGTGTACGGTTTTCACGAGGATATGAGTCAGTCTTCAAAATGTGAAATGACTATGATGAGATATTGATGAATTAACATTTTTCCAATTTGAGTGCATATAGTTCCTTCTTAAATTAAGCTTAGCTCTCAAAACACCGTTTTTAAACACTTTTAGCTAATTATTTACAAGTAGAAAATGACGTTTTATTGGATCATATTAAAAAAAAATCTCTTTCTTGTCATTTAAAAGTGGAAATAAATAGATTTTTGTTGATTCTTTTTTAAATAATGCTAGGATTCTGCACTATTTGTTCACTATAGTCACAAAAAAAGCAAAGTGGCATTCATCATGTGAACTAATTTGTGCAAAAGGTCAGCTTTCCTTCCTTCCACTGAAGTACATGAGCTACTAGATAACTTGGATCATCACGTTTAAAGCACAGAAACTCTGAAGTTGTTAAACTTTCACTCATGTAATTCTGGTCGAATTAAATTACATAGCAGTTAGCAAGATTGCTTATATTTAATATTAGGCTACAGCAGGCACGTGCAGAGGGGAGGGGGATGTTGGGGGTGCTTGAGCACCTGCCCCTTTTCCCCTTGATGCCCAAAGTGCCCTTTTATCAAGGCAATTTTTTTTTTATTAAACGCCCTTTTGTGAAGGCCTGCCCAATCTAACTATTAGTAATATTAATTAATAGCTTAGCCGTAAATTAAATTATCCACATGATGACCTTTCACCTGACGATCTCATCCGGGACGACCCCTCACGTTCAGACACCTTTAGGAGGCCTTCAATAACGTCCACGGCTGCCAGTAAGTGGAGTTCTCAGCGGAGCGGTGTGCTTGTAAACTTATGTTATTGAATTATTATTATTTTACGAGGACGGCGTGAAGAGATCATACACAGCTGTTGTTTATATTGCTGTGTGTAGCCTGTGGAAGCACGTTAGCTGCAGCGAGGGGCTACAATATTTTTGTTCAATGTTTTCCTAATGACAATTTTATGATTGGGTTATAAACGCTACTGCGAACTTTTGCGAACATTTTTATCACAGAATAATTCAGGAGATATATTTTATAGTCTCTATACTAAATGATATGTCAATCAGTACTGCATTTTTCATATAGTTTATTTATTTATTACCTGAAGATAACTTGAAAAATACATAAACCATATATTTTCGCAATCGTGTGTTTATTGTCTTCACGTTTCATCAGTAAAAACATTTCTGCTTTTTATTCAGCTCAAACGTTTCATCGTGAGAGCGTCCTCTGACTTCGAGTATGAATGGAACACGCACTGCACGAGAGTGTTCAGCTCTCCTGATATTCATATCTCCTCATTTTGGATACGAATAAAACGTCAGGTCATGTCTCTTTAATTTAAATCTAGATTTAAATCTAGAAACCTCTATGTGAAAACACCTGCTTAAGCTCGAATAAAGTGCGGGGGACAAATTTACATTTTATTAAAATTAATATTAAATATTAAAAATGCAGCTAACGTAGTTCTACACACAGCAATAAAAACAAAGGTGCTTGTTCGCTTTCGTTCTTGCGGTTTATTTGGGAAAAGTTTAAAGCGCGTCGAGGTGTCTTGTCTTTTTTATGTTATCTGACTAAAAACTATTCATACTTTGAACTATTATTATTACAGTATTTATTTAAAAAACGTAGAGTGCCTTAAAAATAGTTATCACAACACTGGTAAAACAGGCTTATACTGATTTTCTCGTCCTCCGAATTATAGCCTACTTATCAATCCTGTTTTTATAATCATTATCATTCAAAAAATGAATAAATTCAGAACAGGATTAGAATAGAATTCTATTTTAAATAAGACAGGAATATTTTTTTTTCTACAACAACAACAACAGTGTTTACAACTGCAAAACCACCATACCCTGTAAACAATAACAACAACAACAACAACAATAATAATAATAATAATAATAATATTCCAGATTAATTAAGAGGTGCAAAAAATGTCTTTAACATTTAAACTTAAAATGGTATTTTCTGTTCTGTGTTTCTTTCTCAAACCTGCATCATGGCATTTGCTGCTGTATCAATACAGAAGCATCTATTTCGATGCACATATCAGCAAGCAGCACAACCCTATTAAAAGCTGTGCTCCATGTGCCCCTTTTATACTTTGAGCACCTGCCTCTCCAAAGGTCTCTGCACGGCCCTGGGCTACAGCACTGAAAATGTTCAGTTAAGTGTTTGCGTCAGTTTGTTTTTCGCTGGTTTTTTTGGAATCAAATCAGACGTCCAAGAGACGTCCACGTGGTTGAAGACGGAACTGACAGCCGTCAAGATCCTCAACAAAACTGTTATTTATTAAGTGTTTTACAAAGTGAATTTGGTGAAAATGAGTTTAGCA
This sequence comes from Aspiorhynchus laticeps, assembly GCA_023376895.1. NCBI lineage: Eukaryota > Metazoa > Chordata > Actinopteri > Cypriniformes > Cyprinidae > Aspiorhynchus > Aspiorhynchus laticeps. The sequence continues at coordinate 41,585 of JALXFT010001537.1, read as the reverse complement.
CTGCGTTTAGAAGCTTTGGATAAAGTTTTGTTCGAACAGAATGAACGTTTTTGTAGCCAAACCGCTTGATTTGACGTTGTGCAAAAGGGATGCTCTTTGTGGTAAAAGTAAACTTTAACGCAAAACAAAACATTTAAACTAAACTAATCTCTAAAAACGTGTTTTTATTACTTTAAAATTTTAATATAATCACTTGAAGTGATATTGAGTGTTTTGTCATGACTAAATGCATTTTTTATTACTTTTAAAACACTTTTTGTAGGATAATAGCCTACGTTTTTGATACATGCTACAGATCGTTTCTTGCATGCCATTCAGAGTAGACAATTAACGTACATAGTTTATCTTCAAGTAAAACTTTTAAGGAAACAAAACAACAAAAGACCGTTATAATATGCACGTATTTCAACAGTCATTTACCCACCTGTATCTTCGTCTTTGTCATCCATAACGCACAAAATGCTGGTGAGGTCTGTTTCACAATGATCCTGGCTCCAGCAGCGCTTCACATTTATGTTTACTGAGAGCTTTTCCTCAGTTTTGAACTCTAAAAACTGGACAGTAATGATAAACGCCCACTTTAATGTTCTGGCAGCCTGGTTTAATGAAGCGCGCCTGATACATACAACTCACAAATTACAGAATCCTTAAAGGTACAGTACACTCTAAAATAAAGTTCTGTAACACAGCTACTCGCCTTCCTGTCATTGCAAATACCGCGATAACTCTCGTGGGACACAAAATGTAGTGACTGACCAGGTCAGTCTTAATTTGCCCATACAGAAAATAGAAAGAAAGAAAGAAAGAAGAAAAACATCCAATGAAAGTGGATGGAGACTTATGCTGCCATTTTGACTAACATCTCAATTTGTGTTTTGCGAAAGAAAGAAACTCGTACAGCTCTGGAATGATATGAGAGTGAATAGATTCTTAGAAAAATAGAGTTTTCTAGGTAATTTATTTGTTTAGGATAGTATAGGATTAGCCATAGTGTAACAGTGCATACACAAATTATTGTAACATAAAACTAAGCGAAAAATGTGTGTAATGTATTATTATTTTTTTGTAACATGATAGACTGTCATAATTGTCTCTGTGTAACAACTATCATAATTGTTCTTTATGAGCATACATGGTGAAACTTGTAAAAAAAGAAAAGAAAAAGAAAGACAGAAAAAAAGAAAAGAAACAATATACTGTAACATAATATTTTACCCAAAATCAATAGACAAAAAAATAAGATTCAATATTTTTTTTTTTTTGCTTCCACCACAGAAAGTCAACTGTGACTTTTTATCTAACAATTTTTATTCTTTCTTACAATCGTGAGTTTATATCTAACAATTTTTACATTTCTTATCAGAATTAAAATTTCTCGCAATTGCAAGTTTCGATGGGAAAACTGAGAAAAGGTTTTTATCTTGCAATTCTGAGTTTCTATCTCACAAGTCTTGACTTTTTTTCAGAATTGCAAGAAAACAAAAAGACAAAACTGAGACAAACTATAAAAATAAACTAAATTCCAAAAAGTAACAATATTTGTATCCCGTGGTGGAAACAAGCTTCTGTACTTAAAAAACAAAACAAAAAAACACTCGAAGTAAAACATTCAGAAAGTTTACACTAATTGTTTGTTTTTTCCCCTTTAATTTTGGGGTGAAATACAGATGCTCTATATGTTCTATCAAGTACATTCTAGACATTCTATGTTCCATCTTTTTCTAATTGTCTTCCAGTTTCTTTGTAATAATTTGAAAGATGTTTAACAATTAATATGAAGATGGTATAACTCAGGTGTAACGGACAGTAACGGCCGCACAGGCATTAGCATGTTTAAAGTATGGAGCAACAGCAGCATTTGACAGGATAATCTTTGGTGTAGACTTTGTGTTCGGTTCCATATACAAAATAAATGTGGGTCTTCTCATTCCAGGTGTAATGCACTCGCGTGATGGGAATGAGCTCAATGGTCTGCCTCTGAACAAAAAAAAAAAAAACGGAGAGTTAAAACATGCTTTGTCTCCATATGATATAAAATATTCCACATCAGTTACTCTTTACATATAGCATTTCTTGCTGTTTTACTATTAACCCATAAGAACCCGGACCAATTTCTGCTTATAGGAAAATTATGGGGCGTATAAAACAGACCAAATGGACCACTTATAACACGTTTCTGCAGTTGTTTTTGAAATACAACCCCTCCTTGTGAAAGATATGTAATGTTACATATATGACACATTGGGCGTTTATGATAAATTTTTCATGTTACATATATGTTACATTGGGCGTTTATTTCTCAATTGAAAAAAAATACATTTTATAATTTTTTTTGCTAAATAACAGTTTTTTTCTGTTTATTTGCTTTTCCACAACATATATCAAAATGATTACTTTTCTGGGAAGATAAAACAAAAACCTTTTTCAGAAGTAATGCAGTTTTTGTATTTTATTTGCTTTGCCACAACATATTTCAAAACCACATAACTGTGACCATTACATTTTACAACTCTTTTGTAACATATCATAATTCTACCTTTTCAGGTATATGGTTTAACCAGAAATTAATTTAAAAAAAAAAAATTCACAACAAGAAAATGTGCGAACTGAATAAAAATAAACAAATACCTCACACTGGAGGTCAACATGTTAAACATGCACGTAGATTTGTTAAAATATGCTTTGAAATGAGCAGCAGAAAATATATAACACTAAAATAATTGAATCAGCTTAATTAATTGAGCAGCTCTTTACTATTTTTCTTAAAGGGATAGTTCACCCAAAAATGAAAATTTTATGTTTATCTGCTTATCCCCAGGGCATCCAAGATGTAGGTGACTTTGTTTCTTCAGTAGAACACAAATTAAGATTTTTAACTCAAACCGTTGCAGTCTGTCAGTCATATAATGGCAGTCAATGGGACTCACGGCTTTGAGAGAAAAAAAACATACACAGACAAAACCAGATTAAACCCTGCGGCTCGTGACGATATCCGTGCGGCGGATCAGAGGTAAAAAAATATATAAATACTGTTCAGTTTCTTGCACAGACCAATCGTTTTGTGTCTTTAGACCTCAATGTATCGTCACGAGCCAGGGTTTAATCTGGTTTTGTCTGTGTATGTTTTTTTTCTCTCAAAGCCGTGAGTCCCATTGACTGCCATTATATGACTGACAGACTGCAACGGTTTGAGTTAAAAATCTTAATTTGTGTTCTACTGAAGAAACAAAGTCACCTACATCTTGGATGCCCTGGGGGTAAGCAGATAAACATCAAATTTTCATTTTTGGGTGAACTATCCCTTTAATGTGACAAATACGTCACATCAAAATTCCACCTACTTTTATAAGGTTAATAGCCCAATGTGACATATATGTCACCACAATATCTTCGTAACTTGTTTTATATCAATTTGTTCAAGAAATGTATTAAAATCAGGTTAAGAGTAATCTAAAAATATTAGAATTGTTGCATGGGTTGAAACATACCTTTAGTAACAAAAACAAGCGTTTTAAAAATTGCTGACACTGCAACATGTGCCAACCAGACAGACCACCATTTTGGAAATGTTGCCATGGCAACGAAAAATGCACACATTGTCACATGACTGAACCTGGGTTGAAAGTGAGGGATAATGCTTTAAAAAGACTTTTCCAGATAATCACCAGTGTTTGTGACACCCGCGTCACCGTGTACGTTTAGAGAAATAATAATAACTTATGTGACATGAGATTTTTTGTTGTTTTATTCAGTTTTTTGTTTTTGTTTAATATAAGTTGTTTAGAAAAGAGCAATGAGTGGTTTTCTCTGTTTCTTGTCATCGTTTGTGTCTTGTTTGTATGAATATATGGGAATATTCAGACTGCTTTCTGTCAAGCACAAGCTCTAATCTGTTTTCTTTCAGTCCATGGGACTGAGCCAACAGGAAGCAGTCATTTAATTCATTCCCAGAAGAGTGGGAGGCTGAGATGTGCCCTTAAAGAGACAAGCTCAGGTTTTTGGTGGTTCATCAGAAGTGTTTGATTTGTTTTAACAGATGAATTACCTGTTGCAGAATACGGCAAGTGGTGGCGAACTGAGCCTGATGTCCCCTCACGGCACTTTCAGACTCAGCGTTCACAGAGCTGTCCGGAAAACTGACAACTGGATAAACCTGCAGTGATGAGGCAAAGCTTCAGTGTCACAGCCAAACAAACAAGGTCATGTTGTAAAATAACTGTTACAAAAAAATTACAAATTACAAAAAAATTGCTTATATATTTCTTGTTATGCTATATTATCACCAAATATTGGATTCAATCTTGCAACATTTTCTTTAAATAAAAAGGTTTTGTTTCTTTTTGGTGATGAATGATTGGAAGCCTCATTTATCTGAGCTTATTCACCACATTTTTTGAGTGAATATTGTCAAAATTATCCACAAATTATGCTTTTTTTTCACTCAAAAACTAAGGTGCATGAGCTCAGATCAATAAGTCCTATGATCAACCAGTTCCAAAAATACAATTGTAAAAAAACAATTATTATTATTTTATTTTTTTTAAATACAATACTATACTCTGCTAATTAAAAGAATATTGTTGACAAAAAAAAAAAAGTTGACAAAAAGACTGAATTTGGTGATAATATTTAGCATAATTATAGATTTACAATTACATTTTTAAATTAGGTAAAGGATTTTCAGCACAAGGGTTAAATATATTTTGTATACCATGTATTTTTCAAAATATGTATCATATTTTAAAATATTATATGTTGTCATGTTTATATGACATACTTATTTTAGTTTTTCATGATCATTTACAAGCTTTTTAACCTTAGAATTAAACAGGGCATTTTTTTGCTACTGCACCTCTACAAAAACGACCCTTTTGCATATGAAATGATCAACAGTTTTGAACTCTTATACATTCTCAAACATTTGGCTGCATATTTAACACACTATATTTCCAAAAGTATTGGGTCGCCCCCCTTCTAATGAACAGGTTTGACTAGTTTAGTAATTTCTATGAGTACAAATCTTAATGTTAAAGCATATAATGATATTCTAGGAAATTGTGTGCTTCTAATATTATAGCAACAGTTTGGACAGGACCCTTTTCTATTCTAACATGACAATGTCTCGTGTATAAGACAAGGTTCAAAAAGAAAATGATTGATTCAGTCAGTGTGGAACAACTTGACTGGTCTGCATAAAACCAAGTCCTAATCCCAGTTTAACACCTCTGGTGTGACTGTAAATGCACATCTTCCACACTGACTAAATCAATCATTTCTTCTTGAACCTTGTCTTATACACAGAGGCATTGTCATGTTAGAATAGAAAAGGGTCCTGTCCAAACTGTTGCTATAATATTAGAAGCACACAATTTCCTAGAATATCATTATATGCTTTAACATTAAGATTTGTACTCATAAAAATTCCTAAAGTAGTCAAACCTGTTCATTAGAAGGGGGCGACCCAATACTTTTGGCAATATAGTGTATATGGATATGGACTGAAATAATCAGAGATTTTGTTAAAAACTGACTTTGCTGACAATCACTGACATCTTGTGGATAGAAATGCAGAGCAGTAGGTGCTACATGGCAGGTCGAGTTTCTGTTTCAACAATTTTAATTTCAATAAATGGCCTTTTTGGACTGCTTTTGACTTCTGAAGTTGCGATATGATTTCATAGTTCTCAAACGACAGAAAATGCATCATGTTATCACTCCTTTAAATAGCAAAGCAATTGTTTTTGCTCACCATTGGAGCCATATCAGTAAGAAGTTTCTCTCCAATAATTTGATCAAGAAGCTGAACCGGGAATCCTGAGCCCTTGTCAATCACAGCCACATGCATGTTGTTTTTCCTGAGAAGATAAAACGTGGGGGGGGGGATAAATTAATGTATAAAAAATTTGTGCTGTCAAAAGATTAATCGTGATTAATCGCATCCAAAATAAAAAGTTTTTGTTTACATAATATATGTATGTTTACTGTGTATATTTATTATGTATATATAAATACATACACATACAGTATATTTTGAAAATATTTACATGTATATACATTTATATTTTTCTATTTTATATTATATATACATATATTTAATATATAAACATAAATTTTTTCTTAAATATATACATGCATATGTTTGTATTTATATATACATAATAAATATACACAGTATACACACATATATTACATAAACAAAAACTTTTATTTTGGATGCGATTAATCGTTTGACAGCACTAATAAAAAAGTTAATTAGCTTGTTTGTACACAGTGAACTTGTGAAAGTGTGTTGTGAAAATATTAGTTGTCTCACCATGTTATTTTAAGTTTGATGAAGCAGAGGAGCTTTCCTTGCCCTTTGCATGTTTTGCACGTGATTGAACCGACTCCTCCACAGGAATGACACCTAGAATACAGATCATTTAATGAGTACAATATTCTTACATTTTACAAAGAAAATGTAATGGGTTTTAACCCATAAAACCCTGCAAATCCCACTACAATGACACTGGGGTGTTCTGGGTGGTTGCTATGTAGATGGCAAGGTGCTCTGGGTGGTTGTTAATGTGGTTACTAGGGTTCTGATAGATATTTTACACTAGTAGTTGGATTTACTTATGGATTTACATACGTATGGAACAGCATTGCCACCTAGAAGTAAAAATGATAATGATAATTCTGAGGAGGAATAAAAGTAAAATAAGAAAAAGTCAGTAAAGTGAGATTTGTGTATTGAATATATTGTGTGTTTTAGCACTAGAACTCTATATTGACCAATTCGCATCAGAACTGAAGCTGTGTATTTTTGATACTAGCCCAAAAATACTACATAAATGTACACATCAATTTTTGAGAAATTTGAATATATTGTGTGTTTTGTATTGAATATATTGTGTGTTTTAGCACTAGAACTCTATATTGACCAATTCGCATCAGAACTGAAGCTGTGTATTTTTGATACTAGCCCAAAAATACTACATAAATGTACACATCAATTTTTGAGAAATTTCATGTCATGTTGTATTTTATTGAAAAGAACATTTTCAACAAACAAAAACACACACAAAAAAAAAACGTGCAAAAGAGCCAAACAAAATTTACATAAATAACTAAAGCAAATGAAATAAATGAATGAAATAATAAAATAAAATAAAATTAAATTAAGCTTTACTGGCTTTTTTATATTTAAGAAATCTTTAATATGAAAAATATATATATAAATAAATAAATTAATTAATTGATTGATTAAAAAGGTTGACTTCATACCTAATCATGCCAGAGCCCTGACACATAATACAGCGTTGATTGGATGCAGTTCGACCCATGCCACCGCAGGATCCACATCGAGTCTGTAACAATAGAAGCATTATAATGAAACAACAGACAGAAAATACAGAAGAAAGTATTACAAATGACATCTGATCGTCATATGGTACTTACCCTGCCTGAATTTACACATCTACTGCAAGCAGATCTACCGAGATTCAGGCATGAATGACAACCCTGTATTTTGAATTCAACAACAACAAAATTAATCAAGAAGAATTTTCAGTGAACTTGATGAATGGAAGACTGAAGAAAGTTTTACTTTGACAGAGGATGTGTGAGGAACGCGGATGGCTTTCTTGCAGTCTTGGAAGAGGGAAGGAATGGGCACCGGGATGCTCCACGGAGTAGGAGCCACTCCGAAACCATCCACCACCTGACCTGATAAATGAAAGGACATACATATTTAAATATACAATTTCATTTCATTTTAGAATTATATATAAATATATGGTTTAGAATTACTTTACTCACCATTGTATGGTTCACTGTCCCATTCTGTTGTTCTGGACTCAGTAAAAGTCTCCAACCGGTACTATTAGTAGAAACAGGTATCCAAGATAAATGTAAGCATGGCTGCTGTATATAGCTGGATGTGATGTATGTGAAAGTTGCTGCTCACCCGATATGTGTTGAGGGACTGCAGGTCTGTGAACACCATCTGTTTGGCTGGTTTAGAGCTGTAACAGCATTTGCTGCTGGCATATTTTATGAAGGCCTCCTGAGCGAGTTCTTCAGTGATCGCAGGAATGCTGAGGACATGACGTGTGAACTTAAGTTGGGTTTGCAACTTTTGACCAGTCATTTACAACGCTACATTTTCAAAATACTCATGAATGAAACTGCATGCATGCAAGAATGCATGAATGAATGAATGAATGAACCGTTGTAGCAAATTAAATTCAGAGCGTTTAAAGAACAATATCATTACTTGAAAAATAAACATTAACTAAAATAAAATAAAACACTTAAAACTTTATTTCAATGAGTTGCCAAAGAAACATTTCTCATTTTCGTTCAGTTTAAGCTGAAGTACTAAACCTAATAAAAACTATAGACATTTTTAAAAATAAAAACTAATGAAAATGACAAAAATTACAACAAATTTAATAAAGCATAAACAGAAAATATAAAAATAAAACCTAAATAAAAAATACTGAATATCAATGATACTAAAATAACACTGATGTATAGGCGGCACAAAATAAAATGATAGACACAAAAAATAAAGATGGAAATGCATTTTAAAAAATTTGTTTACATTTACACCTAATATGTATTACATTTATTTATGTAGCCTATTTAGTTTTGTTTTCTTAACAACAAAACGAATCAAGATATTAGTTAAAATTTCAGTGGTAAAATACATAGCATCAGTTATAAACCTAGTGCATGCTCATTGCTTTCTTTCCTGGAATATTAGGACTAAAATACTTCATTAAGTAGGAAATAAACCATTTGCCTTTGTCTAGCATTGTCTCGTTTATTTGGTCAATCCCCCCCCCCGCCCCCCGCTTTGCTTAACTGGTTTTCTTGTTGAGTTTTGAATTCATGAATGAGGCCATTCTGGATTTATTTATTCAACTCGACCCTGTGTCTAAGTCACTGAACACCGTAACATAGACTCAATTGATAGTGCAAGCATATCTAAATGATTAACCAGATAAAGAAAATTAATAAAAAGAGAAACTTTAAGCGATCAGCCAGCGGAGAAACTAACCAAACCCTCTAATTATCATACTGGAATAGGAAATGAAAATAATCATTAAAAAAAAATATGGAGTTCTTACTCAAAGCGTCGCTCTGGAGGTCTGGATGGAGCTTGTGGTTGCACCGATCCAAAATCTGACGGTGGAATAACTGTGGATGCAATAACAAAACATCACTGTCACATTCATTACCAACATTTTACTCTTTGTTTCAGCTGAAGCTACTGAAGCTCTTCTCACCATTAGGTCCCAAACTCTCATATCCAGGAACGACAGGCATCAAATCTGCAGGAGGAGCCGTCGCACCATCATTTGGCACTGTGTTTGGATCTGAATAATGTACATCATACATTTATTTCAACATACTATATCTTTTTTCAGCAGTTATTCATGCTACGAGGATATAAAGGGACAGGAAACATGTTTCTCTAAAATCGCTGACTGAAGCTTTGGCTTCAATGAGATTAACTATTTTAAAGTGCACTTCGTAATTTTAGTCTCTTTCTGTCTGAATATGCAAATTATAATATATATAAATATAGACTTTAAAGTGAACTGCTGAAGGTTAAGTGATATTTGTGCACCTCTTGGAAATCATTTTATGATTACCTGCATAAGATCCAGCAGGACACGATGGACCAGAGTGAGCTTCATCCTGGTCACTATTACGAAAACAAAACAATTGATATATTGTTATTAGCTTATTATTACACCACACCGCACGAATAAAGGTCGACACCACAGACTCTGCCGTGAGAAAGAAAGAAAGAAGACACTTCAATGCCTTATTGTCCTTAACAAGTCCTTATTTAGCGACCTTCATATTTTATCGCGATTTCCGAGGTTTAGAAGATATTACAAGCTGCTGCGTTTGTGGTATTTTTATAGAAATTACTGGCGATTCTCAATTAAAACGCAGCATTTATGTTGTTTCTAAGGGGCTTCGCTCTATAATTTTGTTTATTTTGTCAAACCTAGCTTACCTCAGCAAATGCGTCCTGTCCATCCTTGCAAGCGAGTTGTGAACTTTCGTTTTGTGAGAAGTGAAAGTCACGGAAGAAAGAAAGAAAGAAAAAAACATAGCAGTGTCCAGCAGGGGGGGGGGGGGAGTTTTTGAAGGGGACAAATAATACAGCTAAAATTGTTCTTGTAAGGATGTATACACAGAGGAAAGCTACTACTATTAGTATAGCAGGGAGACTGGCGTTATTTCAATGACAAATGTGGAGAGGCAGTGCGAAAGCACACCAAAGTGTGCTGGGGCTAGTCAGAATGACAAAAGACGGTTAACAGTTGTTAGGTCTAGTGGTGTAGAAGGTAAAATGCTTGTCGTAGCTCTTTTGACGCGAACCACACGGTTTCGAATCCGCCTTTTGGCGAACTTTTTTTCTCCTTTTTCAAGTTTCACATCACATCAGAAAAGCATTTATTTTCCATAAAAATAAAGGAAATAATCAAAAAGTTGAAAATAAAGTAACGGGTAGGGTTAGTGCAGGTGGAGGGCTTTATTGTCCAATTAAGGTGGCATCCATTTAATAATTTGAATTAATATTAAAATTTACACTCAATAACTTATTGCCTACTGTTTTATAATGTACTACTATACTGAGGTGCAGATAATTGCCACTATTTGCAATAAGTAGTATAAATAGCAGAAAAGCCTGCTATTTTAACATAGTGTAAATAGATTTGTGCAAATAGCCCCTGCCTTGAAATAATGCGTGAGTGGGAATCTCTTCCCTAGCACGCGGGTTTTCTTTGCAATGAGTTTGCTTCCTTCTTTTCAGAGAAGATCAGTAATATCAGAAAGGAGATTGGCACATCTTCCTGTAATACAGAGGTCACACAGATTCGACCGCAATCTCAAAAAGAAGTGTCTGTTTTTGAAACAATTGATAGCAACATTTTGGAAGAAATAGTGCAGCATCTTAAATCGTCAACCTGCTATCTTGACACACTTCCCACATCTTTTTTCAAAAGTGTGCTTAACTGTTTAGAAGCAGATCTCTTAGAAGTGGTGAACACCTCACTTCTTTCTGGGACTTTTCCAAACTCCCTGAAAACTGCAGTTGTTAAGCCCCTTCTGAAAAAGCGCAATCTTGATAACACCATGTTGAGCAACTATAGACCAATATCAAATCTTCCTTTCATAGATAAGATTATTGAAAAGATAGTTTTTAATCAGCTGAACAACTACTTAAACTCAAATGGAAACCTGGACAATTTTCAATCTAGTTTCCGTGTGCATCACAGCACAGAGACAGCACTCATTAAGATAATAAATGATATTCGCTTTAATTCTGATTCTGGCAAAATATCAGTGCTGGTACTACTAGATCTTAGTGCTGCGTTTGACACTGTCGATCATAACATACTTCTAGAGAGACTGGAAAACTGGGTCGGGCTTTCTGAGATGGCACTCAAATGGTTCAGGTCATACTTAGAAGGGAGAGGTTATTATGTGAGTATAGGAGAGCATAAGTCTAAGTGGACGTCTATGACATGCGGAGTCCCACAAGGCTCAATTCTTGCACCACTCTTGTTTAGCCTGCATATGCTCCCACTAAGTCAGATAACGAGGAAGAACCAAATTGCCTATCACAGCTATGCTGATGATACCCAGATCTACCTAGCCTTATCTCCAAATGACTATAGCCCCATTGACTCCCTCTGCCAATGCATTGATGAAATTAACAGTTGGATGTGCCAGAACTTTCTTCAGTTAAACAAGGAGAAAACCGAAGTCATTGCTTTTGGAAGCAAAGATGAAGTTCTCAAGGTGAATGCATACCTTGACTCTAGGGGTCAAACAACTAAAAATCAAGTCAGAAATCTTGGGGTGATTCTGGAGACAGACCTTAGTTTTAGTAGTCATGTCAAAGCAGTAACTAAATCAGCATACTATCATCTCAAAAACATTGTAAGAATTAGATGTTTTGTTTCCAGTCAAGACTTGGAGAAACTTGTTCATGCCTTTATCACCAGCAGGGTGGATTATTGTAATGGTCTCCTCACCGGCCTTCCAAACAAGACCATTAGACAGCTGCAGCTCACCCAGAACGCTGCCGCCAGGATTCTGACTAGAACCAGAAAATCTGAGCATATCACACCAGTCCTCAGGTCCTTACACTGGCTTCCAGTTACATTTAGGATTGATTTTAAAGTACATTTACTTGTTTATAAATCACTCAATGGCCTAGGACCTAAATACATTGCAGATATGCTCACTGAATATAAACCTAACAGACCACTCAGATCATTAGGATCTAGTCAGTCAGAAATACCAAGGGTTCACACAAAACAAGGAGAGTCCGCTTTTAGCTATTATGCCGCCCGCAGTTGGAACCAGCTTCCAGAAGAGATCAGATGTGCTAAAACATTAGCCACATTTAAATCCAGACTCAAAACTCATCTGTTTGGCTGTGCATTTGTTGAATGAACACTGTGCTACGTCCGAACTGACTGCACTGCATTTTATGTATAATCATTTTCTATTTAACTTTTAAATTTCATTTTAAATCAATTTCTATATCATTTTAAAATTCCTTGTTTTTATTGCTGTGAATGACTATTTCACTTTCTTTTATGTAAAGCACTTTGAATTACCACTGTGTATGAAATGTGCTATATAAATAAACTTGCCTTGCCTTGCCTTGCTCTCGCACAAAACCAGATGCGCGCTCCCAGAAACACACTGCTCTCGCAAAGAGAAAATAATCACTTCATTTGATGTTTAAGTGAATAAAATAGCCAATTGACGGCCTTACCTACTGGAGTTCCACAACTACTAAGATTAATTCTCTCACCGGACTTGTGTGTGTGATATAAAAGAGAAAGCATTTGGACCAAAGCACTGTGAGGCAAGGGAGGGGGAGACTCAAAATGTTTCTAAACTTAAAATGCATTTTTGCCCCGTTTGCGTTTGTGTTATTTTACTACTTACACAATTATTTTAAGTATGAAACATTATTTACAATACACAGCGTGGTTATTTAAATCATATTTTTAGGGGGGACAACCCTCAGATAGGGGGGGGGGGATTTCCGCCTATAGTAACCTGAGAAGATTTCATGAAAAGAATTCAAAGTTCACATCAGTAAATCAATATTCACGCCAATATTACATTCTCTAAGCTATATAGGCTTTTTACTTAGTTTAATAATAATTTGCGAACTAAAACCTTTCATTTGGGGAATGAGCAGATGTTTTGCATATGCTAGTGTTTTACAGATAACTTGGGGTTATTTAAATTGAGGAATTTAAATGAGGAAGTCGCCTAGAGAAAATAATATGATCATCTTTCAGGTTTATGATGCCCTCTTGTAGAGAACAACAGCAACTGTTAATTTTTAGGCCTATTAATTCAGTCAATTTTTGACAAATGTAATCAACAGTGTCATCCTAAATGTTATTGTTGCAGTAAATGACCCGGTGTCTCTGACTAGGCTTCAAAGTGACAAACTAGCCTACTGCATACTAACTTTCTTGAATAGCATGTGACAACAGTACATTGCGCAATGATGGACATTTAAAACAGCAGAACTCACATGACCTCATTACTTTTTTAATCTAGTGAGTTTTAACAATCTCAGATATAGTTTGCCCTTTTATTACAGTTTGAGTATACAGTGTTCAAACTCTTGAAATGAACAGTCAAGTTTGAGTGCATTGCATCATGGGATATAGTGTTCTAGGTAGTGTTCTCTGGCTGTAAAATGCTCAGTAGGCTACATAAAGGCCCATTCACGCCAAGAATGATAAATATGATAACAGTACTATTACATTTTAATTATCATTCGGCTTGTTCACGCCAAGGACGTTCACTTTCTGAACATTTTTTTGAGCTGATATTGGCCTACCATAAAAAAACATTGACAGCCAATCAGAATCCACCAGACTTTAATGAGCTTGAGCATTTTGTGCCAGAAGACAAAACTGCACTGCATGCTTATCCACTTGATTGGCTCTATGACTCTCTCTCCTCTCCACCTGTAGCTGGTGTGTGGTGAGCGCACTGGCGCCGTTGTCCTGTGGCTGCCGTCGCATCATCCAAGTGGATGCTGCACACTGGTGGTGGTTGAGGAGAGACCCCCCCTCCACATGATTGTAAAGTGCTTTGGGTGTACAGCAATACACAATAAAGTGCTATATAAATGCATCATTCATTCTTATAGGCTAAACATATCATTAGTGTGCATAGGTGTGGATTCTAATAAGCCTGTAGTTATCGTTATGAGCTCTAAAGTACTGAAAGCTGAACATTCCCACCAATCGCATTCAAACCTGAGGACATTTTTATGTACTAATCGGGTTAGGTTAACAAGAGGCTTTTTTTAGTTTCGCAAAAAATACATGAATTAAAAAAACAATGCAAATGTACAGCCTTAATATATTAGGCTACATATATGACTATGATTGAAATATATATATATATATATATATACTTATAGCAGTGTATATATATATAAACAGAGGTGGAACGTGTTATTTGTCTTTACATCTTTAAAAAACTTATTTGAAAAATATTTTATTACATTTTTTTTCTTGCTGTATTAGTCAAGCCTTTATATACAGGTGCATCTCAACAAATTAGAATGTCGTGAAAAAGTTCATTTTTTCTTGTAAGTTATTTCAAAAAGTGAAACTTTCATATATTTTATATTCATTGCATGTAAAGTAAAACATTTCAAAAAGTTTTTTTTGTTTTAATTTTGATGATTAGAGCTTACAGCTCATGAAAGTCAAAAATCAGTATCTCAAAATATTAGAATATTTACATTTGAGTTTCAATAAAAGAACATCCATACAGTATAAATTCTGAGTATCTCTTGTTTGGCCAACAATTCACTAAAAAATATTTTTTTATTGGTCTTATGAAGTATTCTAATTTGTTGAGATAGTGAATTGGTGGGTTTTTGTTAAATGTGAGCCTAAATCATCACAATTAAAAGAACCAAAGACTTAAACTACTTCAGTCTGTGTGCATTGAATTTATTTAATACACGAGTTTCACAATTTGAGTTGAATTACTGAAATAAATGAACTTTTCCACGACATTCTAATTTATTGAGATGCACCTGTAATATGTATAAGCCTATATAAAATATGCAACGTACAAAGTCGTCATTAAACAAAGACAGTTTCACACATGTTGCGGACGACCACATTTCAGAGCAGGAGCGACTTCCGCTGCCTGATATTACTTCCAGGGCGTCGCTGCGTCACTTCCTCCTCTTCTTCAGGACTGTCTTCGGCAGAGGCAGGTCCAACGGTGAGCGGAATAAAATCTCAATTCATCCTTTAAGATTGTGATTAAAATAAACTTTTCTCAGTCCATGGCGCTGCATTAGTGTTCACTCTATTTAAATGCGCTGATATTGTGGCTCGTGGAGCGATAAAATAAACGATATTTATAGAAACGGTCACACGGGGTCTACATGACGGCCATTGGTGTGATTTGTGTGAAACACTGAAGACACAAAATATATTTCATACCATTCCGTTCGCTTTAACATTACAATAGAGACCTTTTATACTAAAACTAGGTGATTTAGACGTTCAGTATAGCCTAGTGCTAGGTGCATGTGTTGTGCATGATGCGTCGTTTAGTGTATAAGCTTAAGATTTCTGCTGTAGTTTAAACGATAAAAGTGCGTTACGTTTATATTTTATCGCATGCTGTGATTTACTCCATTTTTCTTGACATAAAATGTATTTGGACAAGTTAACAGCTGGCAAATGTCCATGCTACATGTAGATTGCGTTGGTGTAAGATGCGAGGCGTCTCGACTGTTCATATAGATCAGGTTCCTGGAGCCTCCCCAGCACTGCACAGTTTGCATGTCTCCTTTATCAATCACACCTGATTCAGCTCATTAGTAGCCACTCCAAGACCTGAAATGGTTGTGTCAGACAAAGGAGACATGCAAAATGTACAGTGTTGGGGAGGCTCAAGGAACATGTTTGGGAATCCCTGATATAGAACGACTTATTAGATTTTCTTAAATGTGTAAATGTACAATATTCTTGTGTTTTAAACTCAGTGTCGGTTTCATTTCTGCATGTTCACTCTGTAGGCATCATGGTTCAACTCAGACCCCTCACCAAATCTAAAATCCTCAAGAAAAGGACCAAGAAGTTCATCAGACATCAGTCCGACCGCTATGTCAAGATCAAGGTAGGAATATCAAGGGATTTTCTGAAGCCATGGTTTTTAGGCTTTAAAAAGTTGCGGAAATATTGTAGGTTCGCATGGAGACAATATTTTATTAGTTAATGTTGGAATTAAGTTAAAATTCACTTTTTAAAAAAAATGCATATTAGTAAGTAATTCCAAGATTTTAATATTAGATGTTAGAATCACAAGCATATTCGTTTTATAAAAATCATTTATTTCTGAAACCTGTTTTTATTAGTTATTTTTAGCAGTTAAACCAAGTGCAATTTTCATTGTATTTAGCAGAAATGCATTTAAATATTTAAAATGGCTATAGAAGCTGGTATGTTGAAGTGCATGCTATAGGTCTTGCCAATAATTTATCCATGCATACGTTTCATTTTGACCTCTTAAAGTTTAAACAAAGCATTGGTTTTATTTCTTGATAACTTTACTCAAATGTGTAGTGATTAGGAAGATCTGATTTTAGTTTGGTTTCATTGACTTCCAAGTTCTACAATATTTTGTGCTTTCAGTCGCAAGTTGCCTTTTTATGAGTGCAGTGCATTATCAAAGTTATTTTCCATAATTGCTAGACATTGATCAGAAAGCACACTTTTAGCAAGTTCCCAGATCTTCTTGGGAGTGCGGTAGCACTTTGTATGGTTGTCAAATCCAACAACAAAACATTTATTAATTAAGAGATCAGCTAAAGTAGTTCAATGTTAAACTACTTTTAACGGAGAATTCAAAGTTAATTTAGCTTTCATTAACATCCATGATCTAATATGAATGATCTCTCTGCAGAAAAACTGGAGGAAGCCCAGAGGTATTGACAACAGAGTGCGCAGACGCTTCAAGGGTCAGATGTTGATGCCCAACATTGGTTATGGGAGTAACAAGAAAACAAAACACATGCTGCCCTCTGGATTCAGGAAGTTCTTGGTCCATAATGTCAAGGAACTTGAAGTCCTCATGATGAGCAACAAGTAAGATTTTTATATATTGACACTTTCATACCTAATGTAAGTGTGCTCAGATTACTACTACATATAAATCCTTTGAATGTTTTAATGTGGTGGCTATTTGTGGTCTTAGTAATATGTAACTAGTAGATTGTATTCGTTTAAAGCAGACTGGACTGTTTATATCTCTCTGATCATACCTGCTGAATTGCCCGTATTCATCTCAGGTGTTGAATTCGGAGAAATAGCATGGCGGAGGAAATACCCATTCCACCTCTAGCTCTTGCCATAGCCAGCAGGTGGAAGATAATCTGCGACAAGTGACTAGTGCTTGTATTTGGGTCTCCTTCTCTGAATAGAACTAGGGTGTGAAGTTTGTGTAAACGGATAACTTGAGTTTCAATGATGAATGCTGCATTTGCTTATTTAATATTGTTTTTAAAATAAGAATGTGATAATCTTAATGTTATTCTTTCTTTGTAGGTCCCATTGTGCAGAGATCGCCCACAATGTGTCGTCAAAGAACAGGAAGATCATTGTAGAGAGGGCTGCTCAGTTGGCCATTAAGGTCACAAACCCCAACGCCAGACTCCGCAGCGAGGAGAACGAATAATCTGCTTATCTTGTTGTCTTTTCAATAAAGTATAAAAAAGTGTTAACTGTTTCTGTCTCATTTATAGTCTATATGAGATTTGCAACCCTGTTCACGGCTCGTTTTGAATATTTTAACACACCTGTTTCACACCTGCATCCAAAAGCTGAAGATGTCTCTGCAGGCAGCATGCAGGGATAAGGATAACAATCACATCCTGTTTGCTGAGATATCTGATTGATTTTAAAGGCAGCATCAGTGTTTTTTGCTTATCTCACAATCCTATATGCAGAGCTGGGTAGTAACTGATTACATGTAATCTGGATTACGTAATCAGATTCCAAAAATTAAGTACCTGTAATTAGAGTATATTACATTTTAAAGTACTCATAATCAGACTACAGTTACTTTTTTATTGATTACATATTATTCACAATCGCAATAAATTATTCATTTATTAATTCTCCCTAATTCCTCTTTTAAATTTTACTTTCTAAAATAGTCTACCGCTTATATACACTCAGAAAGTCCAGTTTTGTGGACATTCACACAGATCAGTCATTATTCAAGTGGCGACACAGCGTTTGACTAATGGATTTACAAAAATAATTTCTGGTTTAAGAAGCGTTTCAACATTGCATCAACTACTGATGAACACATTAATTTTTATTTGAATTATCACTCAGTAGGTTATTTTACCATGTATTACTGAAAGGCTTTTGTCTTTCAGACTCATTAAAATGCACAAATTCTCATTTCTTATTTGCAGACATTCTCAAACTTTGTCATCTGAACCTCTTTCACTGAATATATTTACTTTAAATGGGTGGTCAATCAGTGGTTCTGTAAAAGACAATATCTCCCTTTGTATTGAACTTTGAGCATCGTAACTGCAGATGTTTATGCTCAAACAGCAACATTAAAAAACTAAAGTCATTAAACTCACAAACCCCCTGCAGTTCCTTTACGAACCCCAGTTTGGGAAACCTTGATGTAATATAATGTTTATTGCACTTGATGTTGTTAAATACAATGAAAGGAATATATTTTCTCACTCTGTATTTTTACATCATTATGGTACAAGATTATCCTGTTCAAATCAATGTGATAAACGAGTTAGGTCAAAAGTAATCTGATTATATTATCTAAGTGTAATGTAATGGATTACGTTACTGACTACAATTTTTGTCATGTAATTTGGAATCAGTAACAGATTACAATTTGTAAGTAATCTACCCAATTCTGAATATATGTTTGATTGTGACAATTGAAAAATTAAAACGGTATCTGGAAGTTGCAGTTGGTGGACAGTATTGTTTGAAATGTGTATATTTTTAATCAACTTTTTCCACTTATAATGTCATTTCAAGTGAGAAATTAGTATTGCAGTAATTAAATATTCTCTTGGTTATCTCCAAAGCGTTCTGTTTTGTTGTAGATCGTTAAACTGTTATGCTGCCTCATAAACTCATTTAAAATCAGTTTTTGGATGTTCCTTTGTGTGCAAATGCTGCCTGAAAAGGCGTGACCTGATAGGGTAGTAAAGCAACAAGTCGGCTGCTTAAACATTTCCTTACAGCTCTGGGCGGCGTCCGAAATTGCATATACTCCTGAGTAGGTGCTTCACAGCCATTCATAAATCCTCTCCTGTGGCCTCGTGGGATATTAAAGCGTGTGTGTCATATGCATTCTTCAGAATCATGCCAGAAGATGGTCATTCGGCTACTTTTTGACTATTCTTTTGTGGCTATTGTGGATTGGGACATTTACTTTTAACATTTTTTTTTACAAAATTCTTTTGTCACATGCTATTTTTCACCTGCTATATAGTAGAGAAGTATGTGATTTTGGATGCAGCCCAGGTCTTGGGAGACTACTAATCAGCCGATGACCCGAATCAGATGTGTTTATGGAGACATGCAAAATTTGCTCTGTTGGATGGGCTCCAGGAACGGGGTTGAAAACCCCTGGTCTAGAAGATGCTGGTTATGTAATAATATGCTTCAAGCTTTAAAATTATTTGTTTATTTTCACAACAAATCTATAGTCCATTGCAGGTTCTGCAGCCACAAACCATTATGAATTGCAGTTGCGAGTCCTAACTGGTGTCCATCGATTCTACAGCCCCTGTTAAGGGGTCTCCTTGAAGGCTCTCGAAGATGGTGGCCATCTCGGCGTTGCTTCTGATCTGATTGGCAAAGTCTGCCATAGCGGGACTCTTTTCCACCTCGCTGATGGACAGCAGGGCGGCGACTGCACGCAAGGCAGAGCGCCTCAGCTCTTCCTGTTTCTCAAACTCTTGCTTCACTGAACCGGCTTTTACCTTTATGTTATAAAAGTAGATAATTGTTTACTGGAGAATTAAGACAACCCATATTTGTAACAAACTGCTGTCATGTTAAGCCTTACCTTGGTAGTGCAAGTAGCTTTTAGTGGTTCCACTAACCTGTCCAGCCTTTGTACCACAGCGTCTGGACACAGTTTAGAAAGTCTGGCAAGCATAATGAAGGTCAGCATCTGAAAAAACAGAAACATGAACATCTTAAAGGGAATGAACAGTGAAAATAAATATATATATTTTTTTCAATCCCATGTAATGTATTGGACATTTAAGCAGAATGTAATCCAATGTACCACAACCTCACTGAAAATGCACTTACTTTAATGTCATAGTGATCTTTCAGGCCTTCTTCAACATGGTTCAGAAATTCAAAGATGTCCAAACAGTCCAGGCAGCTGTCCAGCAGGGTGTACATACATTCAAAAGCCGCTTTGCGGACGTCCAAACCATCATCTACTGTGTGCTTGAAGGGGCCCATCTCAACCTGAGATGTGATTAAACATGCCGTAATTTAAGTCTGTTGAGTCTTCTTGAGTTCTTATACTGTTTTTGTATATAATAGTGTTTCTAATATTTTACTCACAACATTGTTATATATGGCATTTTTCTTGTGCTTTTAACGTTCATAATTTGTACCTCTCTGACAAGGTCTTTTCTGATTTGTGTCTCCTTGTATAGATGTGGGAGAAGTGATGTCAGAAGTCCACGGATCAGGGAGGGTTTGTTGTGGGCAGCTGAATTAAACATGACTAAAGCCACCCGCCGAACATTGAGGTCAGGATCCTGGAGTGTTTTCAGGAAGTCACCTAATAGCAGAATTACAAGCCAGGCCATTAGTTCAAGGATTTAAGATAATATCTATCATGCATTTACCTATACATAACTAAAAACATGCAAGTTACCAATGCATCCTTTGAGAAGTGAGTCTATGGGCATGGGGTGGTCTACAATGGTGAACTTCACTGCAGTTACAACTGTACTGCGAGAAAGAGGAGACCCTGGAAGAACAATAAATATTTGTTTTTGTTTAGATTTGTGCAGCCCAATTATGTATATCAAACACTTGCTTCATTTTAAGACTATATGTTTGAATCTAGCCCATTATCTACTGAGTAAATTCAAGGTAACATTTCATCTCTTATTACCCGAGGACAGTTGCTTCTTTAGCCTTGGTAGGAGTTCAGACGGACTGACCAATGTGAGTTTCCCCAAACATTCGGCTACAATATTGCGAGTGCCCTCTTCTGCGCATTCACAGTGCTTGAACAGCAAAGCCCAGATGTTCTCCACATGAGGCTTGAGACTGTCGGCTGACAGAGCGCTGATCATTTCTTTGAGGGAGTGCAGAAGCAGGTACTGTCTCTTCGGCTGGCTGCCGATCTCCTTGAGCATGAATGGCAGATACTCCCCCAAGTTTCCGACACAAATGTTTCCCAAAGCAAAAGAAGCAGCAGACTTGACTTCCTCATTAGGAGAACCGAAGGCTTCCATTATGACTCCCTTCAGTTCCTTCTGCCCTTCGAAGTTCATAAAACGTCCAATTTCTCCAAGGCACAGCAATGAGAGAATTCTCACAGACTCGGATGATTTGGGGTTCTTAACTTCCTGGATAAGATTGGTGACCACTCCAGAAGCCTCTTTGGGACAGGCCATCGACAAGGCAGCTACACACTTGGCCACCGAGTAGTAGGAATGTTTATGCACGAACATTGAATCAGTAGACTTGAAATCATAGAAACGCCCCCTCAAGGCTTTCAGAAGGTCACTGAAACCCATGTTGTTGGCCTTCATTGCTACAAGAACCTGGAAGAACTCAAGTATTGAATTAAGAGCACCTCCTTGTAGCAGTGGAGAATGGACTAAGGTAAGCACTTCAGGTAAGATCGTCCCCCCAATCTTACTCAAAGAGGACGGGCAAACTTTGGCCATACAGGTGATCAGCGTTATGGCTACTTGTGAGATATGCATATTGCTCTCCTGAATCAAAGCAGGCACCTCACTCAGTATGGACTCTATCATAGGCGGCTTGAAGCTGTCGCTGTAGTTTGTGACCATCACATTCAGGGCTGTTATCGTGTTCAACTTTAGGGCCCGTTGGTTTTTCCGCAAGAAGGATCCAAGCATTGGAATCCCCTCTGTTAAAATGGGCCTTAAGTCAATTTTAAGTGGCGAGGAAGCGACAAGAGTCAAAGTCTTCACTGCGACAAGTCTGGTGATTTCATTTTTAAGCCTCTCCAGAAATATCTGCAAGGTGGGCTGCAGGTCACCACCAAGCTGGTCGCCAAAATGACTCAAAATGTGGCCCATGCAGAAAATGGCCCGCTCTTTCACCTCTTGGTCTATGTCAGCCGCCTTCAACCTCTTCGAGGTGCAAGCAAACACGTTCTTGATGTAAGGTTTGGCATCAAAAGAGACAGGCTTGTCCAGCGGCCGCATCAGTTTGACAATCTGCTGGGTGACTTGGAGGGCCTCCGATGTGATTTTATAAAATGGGTCTTCGACGCATTGGATCACTGGTGGTAAGATGACGCTAATGTGTGGGTGGAAGATCTCTGGGTTGTGGCTACTTAAGAGAACATTGAGGAAAGCAAGGGCATCAATCTTCATGTTTGAAGAGGTCGACTTGTCTGTCAAGGAGTAAATAATACCTAAAGAGAGATAGAGGCTTAAATGAACATAAAATAATATGCCACAAAGTTGGTTAAAGGGATAGTTCAGCCAAAAATGAAAATTCTGTCATTAATTACTCTCATATTGTTCCAAACCGTGAGACGTTCGTTCATCTTCAGTAAACAAATTTAGATATTTTTTATGAAATCTGAGAGCTTTCTGACCCTGCATAGATGGCAACGCAACTACCACGTTCAAGGCCTAGAAACGTAGTAAGGACACTGTTAAAGTAGTCCATGTGACATCAGTAGTTCAACTGTAATTTTATGAAGCTATGAGGATAATTTTTGTGTGCAAAGTAAACAACAACAACAAAAAACAACTTTAGTCAACAATTTCTTCTCCTCTGTGTCAGTCTTCGACGCGTGTTCATGAGAGTACCAGTGTGCATTTCTCTGCTTGCAAACAAGCCGCATTGCATCCAGGTTCTACGTCAGAACGAGGCTCCTGAGTCAGCAGCATCACACGCATGCGTCGTGATACTCTCGTGAGCGTGTGTCGAAGACTGACATGGAAGAGAAGAAATTAGTGAATACAATTATTTTTGTTTTCTTTGCACACAAAAAAGTATTCTCGTAGCTTCATAAAATTACGTTTGAACCACTGATGTCACATGGACTATTTTAACAATGTCCTTATTACCTTTCTGGGCCTTGACCATGGTAGTACCATTGCTGTCTATGCAGGGTCAGGAAGCTCTCAGATTTCATCCAAAATATCTTAATTTGTGTTCCGAAGATAAATGAAGGTCTTATGGGTTTGGAATGACATGGATGTGAGTAATTAATGACATTATTTTGATTTTTTGATGAATTAACCCTTTAAAAATCAGAACTGGAGGCAAAAGGTCTAAAGGCAACTTAATAGACTCTTATGTATTTGTTGAAACTAGAAATACATAAGACAAATACATTTACAATTAAAACAAACCAGGTGAATAGAAACAAAATAAAACATAACATAAACATAACATAACTAGAGCAAGAAAAGAACATCACTGACCAGAACTTAGTGTCCATTAGCAGTAGACAACCTGAAGTAAGCATGTTAGCTGTTCTTACTCAGAATAGTGACTTTTACACCATGTGTACAACAGGTGCGACTATAGTCATGGATCATGCTTCAACCACTTGAAGCTGTCTACACTGGACATGTCAAAACAAACTTTCCAAATAAGTTTGTCCTTAATGCCAAAACTCAAATGGGGCTTCACTTTACTATTGGTAACTCATTGCTTTGCATCCATTGTAGACAGTTTTATACAACGTGGACAGGGTGTTAGCATAGCATTTTATGCTAAATCTCTTTTAATCTGACCTGGAATGAGGGCTGGTATGTGTTCTCCTAGTTGACCAGGCAGTACATTGACCATCTCTGTCAAAAGATTGAAGCAGCCTTGCCTACATCTCATGCTTTTCTCCTTTAGCTGTCGGTGTAAGGCTTTTATAATTGTCGGTACCTGTAAATGCAGGTGAGAGCTGTTTTTAGGAGATATGCACCGGATACTACATGTAAGTTTAAACCTGCAAACATTAGTACCTGTTTCTTCAAGAGAGAAATTGCAGGCTCCTCTTTAGCCCCTGTGTCCAAAGTGGGACCATGAGGGTGTCTGGTCTGTCTGAGCAAAGCCACGTAGGCTGAGAAAATGTCAGTTTTAACATTTTCCTCACGCTCTTTGAAGCGGGACACCAACGTTGGGCTTACGGATCCATAGAGCTCCACCAGCAGATCCCTGCGGCTGCTGATTATCGCCTCCAGACATTTCACAGAGGAACGCCGCACCTTCCAGCTCATGTCATCGTCGTCACTGTATTCATCATCAGACTCTATAGATTACAAGTGTGCTGACTGTGAAAAACACAGCCCGATCTCACAGCAATTCGTACATATTTTACGAGGTGGCTAATTCATACAAATTCATATGATTTTTGCCAAAATAGTATGTATTTTATGAGTTGCACAATTCGTACGAATGACCTACACCTAACCCCGCCCCTAAACCTACCTGTCACTGGGGTTTAGACAAATCGTACAAAATCGTACGAGTGAGGTCGTATGAATTAGCCAACTCGTAAAATACGTACGAATTGGTCGTGAGATAGCTTTGGAAAAACATGAGCATGCTCATCTGCCATCTGCCTCATCTCATAGCTAGATAAACTTGATTTTTTAATCTAACATTAGTAATATTTTGTCATTCTTTTCAAAGGAATAATTTTAATTAATGTTTACTCTTAAAGTTGCATAAGGATAGTCATAAAAAATCACCCTGATCTTCATCTTCTCTGTCCTCAATGTCCATACTGTCATCCTCGTCATCATCAGCATCGTAGTTGTAATTGGGGTCGTAGATGATGTACTTCAAACACAACTTAATGATGGCTTGAATGTGAGGGGACATTTCCTTTGGACATCTGTTAAAAATAATAATAATAATAATAATACTTTCTGACATACACAGTGATAAAATAAAATAGTTACAAAAACAACAAAATAACATAATATATACCAATATGATTAATTAAAATGAAACAAAATGATGAAACTTAATATTATTTATATCAAAATAATATAATAAAATGTTACAAAAATGACAAAGCATGATATAATTGAAACCAATATACTGTAATAAAATAAAATGAGTCAAAAATATACCACATGATATAACGTAAACCAACATAATAAAATGAAAAACAAATTAGAGAAATGTATAGTTAATAGCAAAATAATAATAAAATGTTACAAAATGACAAGACATTATATAATTTAAACCAATATACTGTAATAAAAAATGAAACAAGTCAAAAAATGACCAGACATGCTATAATGTAAACCAACATACTAAAACAAAACAAAAAACTTATAATTTATACCAAAATAAAATAATAAAATGTTACAAAAATTATAAAACATAATATCGTTTAAAAGAATATCATAAAATAAAATGAGTCAAAACTGTCAAAGCATGATATAGGTCTAATGTAATCTATAATAATAATAAAAAAATAATAAAATAACTTAAATTTTACGAAATGACAAAACACAATATAAATTAAACCAAAATCAAAAAGTAAATGTCAGAAAATGTCCAAATATGTTACAATTTAAACAAACATAATACAATAAAGTGTTACGATTTAAACAAATAAAAAAATACAAAAAGAATTACCTCATGTAAAAAAAAAAATTGAATTTTTTAGTTTTAGACTAAATAATATAGAAAGAATAGTTCTACCTGCTAACAAAAGCTTCAAAAGCTTGAAAGCAGAACTCGCGTAGCTCATCATCCTCCACGTTACAAAACTTCACCACCATTGGTACAATCTTCTGCAGGTGTTCCCCTTCAGATCATAAGACTCAGTGTTACTCCACTATTCAAAATGTAATGTAATACTACATGTTATATGAAAAATCTCCAGAATACACTTTAGTGCTTTATTGAATTTATCCTAGCTAGTACCTTCGGCTCCCTCTGCTGGTCACACAATAACACTATATTCCCTCAAAACTGACAGAATTTTAGCAGAAATGTTAAATCAGCTCTCACCGATCCTGTGTCCTCCTCGTCTGCTGACCGTGGCCAGGCACTGGATGTAGGTGCGGACGTTGGCAGTGGGCGGCCCGCGGGACAGCTCGCCCATGAGGTGTTCGGTAAGCTGCGTGAACAGAGCGGGGCTACAGCTGGGCACCAGGTGACCCAGAGCGATAATAGAGCGTTTCCTCACAGCCATGCGAGGACTCATGAGCTGAGCGAGGAGGCTGGTCAGGATCGACTGATGGAAGCTCACCAGAGCAGTACTCAACCTGGCAAACAATGTATAAGACTGGCAGGTGGATGCTCATAAACACTTACAGTTGAGGCCAATCTTCAGAATCTGCAAAATGTTAATTATTTTACCAAAATAAGAAGGATCGTATAAAATGCATGTTATTTTTTATTTAGTACTGACCTGAATAAGATAATCCTCATAAAAGATGTTTACATATAGTCCACAAAGCGAAAATAATAGTTGAATTTATAAAAATGACCCAGTTCAAAAGTTTACATCCCCTTGATTCTTAATACTGTGTTGTTACCTGAATGATCCACAGCTGTGTTTTTTTTTGTTTAGTGATAGTTGTTCATGAGTCCCTTGTTTGTCCTGAACAGTTAAACTGAGCACTGTTCTTCAGAAAAATCCTCCATGTCCTACAAATTCTTTGGTTTTCCAGCATTTTTGTGTATTTGAACCCTTTCCAACAATGACTGTATATTTTTGAGCTCCATCTTTTCACACTGAGGACAACCGAGGGACTCATATGCAACTATTACAGAATATTTGTCTTATTTTGCCTAAATATCATATTTTTTACATTTAGTACTGCCCTTCAGAGGATATAGAAGATAGTTACATGTTTCCCAGAAGACAAAATGCTTAATGCATGGTATTTCCTTCTGAAGCATCTGTGAGCGTTTGCACCTTCTGTAATAGTTGCATATGTGTCCCTCAGTTGTCCTCAGTGTGAAAAGATGGATCTCAAAATCATACAGTCATTGTGGACTATATGTAAACATCTTTTATGTGCAATATCTTATTCAGGTCAGGACTAAATAAACAATAACATGCATTTTGTATGATATGATCCTTCTTATTATGGTAAAAACATTTAGCAGATTCTGAAAGGGGGATGTAAACTTTTAACCTCAACTGTACATGCAAGTACAAGACATTTGGACCAACCTGCCCAACATGTCGGAGAGAATATCCAAAGCCTCCATCTGAATGGACACGTCGTCTTGCATTCCCAATGCTCCAATCAACTGGGACGTGATCTTCCTACAGACGTTGACTGTGAGGCTCAAACCTTCAACGCAATACAAAACAGCTATGACTAAAGATCCCAAAAAGATGGAAATTTCTCTAATATCTTCTCAATACCTGTAGATGAAGGTGGCAGTTCGGCGATGACGGTCTTCAGGCCCATGCTGGAAATGTCCCTCAGCTGCTCTTTATTGGAGACCATGTTGGAGCAGAGAGTGTCCACCATCGTCTCCACCTGACACTCCTTCACTTTTCCCACCAGAGGACCAAGACTACACAGACCAGAAATAATCATGATCACTGTATCACTGTAAAGAAAGACGTTTAGAAGAAAATCTGAGTGAGAAAATACCATTTGACGGCCAGATTCTGCACTTCTCCGTTTTTGTCCTCCAGAAGTTTGAGTAGCATCGCCACAACTTTCCTCTCGCTTTCCTCGTCCAGTTTGATCGAGTCCTTCTGGAGCTCCATCATCAGGTCATTGGCCGCCATAAACCTGAAAGAAATCATAGTCTTTATTAGTGTTGATGTACTTCACAATCCACATCGTGTCCACATTAATCCACTGGATTAATAGTCTGGTAATTAATCATCTGGATTATGTAATCAGATTCTAAAAATTAAGTACTTGTGATTAGAGTATATTACATTTTAAAATGCTCATAATCAGATTATTTACTTTTTTATGGACTACATGATTACATACATGTGGCAGTAAATTATTCAAAATTTATTGATTCTCTCGAATTCTTTTTTTCCTCTTTTAAATTTACCGTACCGTTCAGCTTTGATTATATTCACAAAGACATATTTCAAGGAATATATTTTCTTCTCTTTTCTTTTTTTATATCAGTGTGGTACATTTAATGGTATAAGTTTAAAACAAATTTGATAAAAAAGTAATCTAAAGGTAACCTAAAAAGTAGTCAAAATACATGACCTAAAATGAGTAACCTTACGTTAATAACTACAGCTTTCATCATGTAATCTGTAACCAACAGACTACAATTTGTACGTAATCTACCCAGCACTGATAGTACGTCCAAAACATGGTTTTACTATGGTAAATAAATAGGCTACTACCAAGATAGCACAACTGATAGCTCATGCAATTAAAATCTTACAAAGCAAAACAGTTTGAGAAAGTGACGTCACATACAGCCAAGTATGGTGACCCATACTCGGAACTTGTGCTCATTTAACCCATCCAAAGTGCACACACACAGCAGTGAACACACACCCGGAGCAGTGGGCAGCAATTTTTACCGCAGCGCCCGGGGAGCAGTTGGGGGTTCGGTGCCTTGCTCAAGGGCACCTCAGTCGTGGTATTGGGGGTGGAGAGAGTGCTGTACATCCCCCCACCGACAATCCCTGCCGGCCCGAGACTCGAACCCGTGACCTTTGGATTACGAGTCCGACTCTCTAACCATAAGGCCACAACTTCCCTTTAAGAACAACAAATTAGAAACTGAATTCTGTAGGAATCTTGATGTAGTTATGATTAATGTTGATTTATTTAATATCAAGTTTCCATTTAGTTAGGCTACCAAAAGACGACTAAAATATAATAGAACAGAATAGTCTACTTGTAAATTAAAAATTCATGTAAATAAATAATAATAAGTCCACAACAGCTACTTTTTAGTTACAGAAGTCTTCTTTCCTATTTAACGGCGGTTGGCATCCAGCTTATTGCTACAGTTACAAAAGTCAATGTTTATTCAATTCAATTCAATTCAAGTTTATTTGTATAGTGCATTTCACGATACAAGTCTTTGCAAAGCAGCTTTACAGAAAATTAAAGTTTCTATTTAGTAGTAACTTATCAGTGGTCTCCAGTTAAGCATTTTAAAGTATACAACACACTTGTCTTACCGAAAGTCTTTGTCAGTGGATGTCATTTTTTCCAAAAGATTGGAAATGTAAAAGGTGACATTCGACATCTTGACTTCTTAAAGTACTGCACTTTATGGCGATGTAAAAATATTAATACAGAAAGTTGAGCTTGACGAAGATCATATCGCCTGGCAGGACACTGGACAGACTGGGACATATGACACGTTCGGACAGTTTATAAATAGAGATGAGCAATATATTAATAATTTCTCTCGCTTTGCTGTCATCTGCTGGAATCAATGTGGACTGCAGGGCGCGGATGGGAAACATTAAGCGGAACCTTTATTTAGTTCCACCCGGAGCGTTTATCAGTAGAGACACAGTCTGAGCGCTGTCTGCCACGTCGGAAATATTATCAGTAAATTCATTTCTGAAGCTCTGAAGAGCAACCAGGACACTTTCTGAAGATTTAGTGGTGGAGGAGGTTGTTGGAGCGATATAATCAAATATGGTGAGTGTTACATTATCGACTGGGTTTCGATTATTCTCAGATATTTGTTTAAACCCGGTAACGTTAGTTCTTGAGCTGATGAATGGAAAAATCTAAACAAAACCCGATTCTGTAGTTTTACAGTAACGTTAAGTGACCTGACGGAAAATAAAATGAATTTTTATTTGTCAAAACTGTTTCTGTTTCTTTAGTTGTGATTAGATTATAAACGTCGTTATAAAACAGGCTAAATGAACTGAATTGAATAAACTGATTTTATTGTCAAATATTTACGTTACAGTATTGCGATATTTTCCATAGTTTTCAGTTGTCGTTGTCCCCCCCCACAATATTATTATTATTATTATTATTATTCATACTACAATTAGTTGTAGTTACGATCGGAGTCAACTTACAATACCTTGTTTTTTTTGTTTTTGGACATGGTGCCATTTTATATATACAGTGTATATATATATATATATATATATATATATATATATATTTGTATATGAAGTTTTTGTATTATATTCAGTGCTGTCAGTTGATTAAAATACTTAAATCAGTTAATTACATGATAAAATGTCAAATAAATAAACAAGTAAATAATCATACATCATTATTTACAGAAAAATAACAAATTACTTACTTTTCTGTATAGTATTTAGTGTTGTCTGCTGATTAAAATATTTAATTTAGTTAATTATAAATAAAACAAACAAATAAATTAATGATTGCATATGTCAGTATATGCAGAAAAATAAGTCAAATAAATGACTTTTTTGCATTATATTTAAATATATATTCTAAAATATTTAAAATATTAAATGAATGAGTAATGCATATATTAGTATTTGTCAATTGAGTTAAATATTTAATTTAGTTAATTACATGATAAATAATTATTAAACAATAATAATGAAATTTTAAAAAAATTGATTAGTTGCATATACCTTTATACATGACTGTTTATTGAAATGTATGCGTATTCAGATAAAATGCATGATAATATCACAAATTCTGCTGATGTCAGTTAAATCTGATGCATACTAAAATCATTTATATGTTTTTGACAAATAACTGTTTACCTTTTCATGCACATCTGTGGTCTTGTGTCTTTCAGGTTTCAGTCATTAACACAGTGGACACCTCACATGAGGATATGATCGTGAGTGTCTCCATACGTTCTGTCTCCTCCTTTACCTCTTCTGCATCTTTCCTAGCATTTTAACTCTTTGTCGTTGTGTGTTCAGCATGATGCTCAGATGGATTATTACGGCACCAGACTGGCCACCTGCTCCTCTGATCGCTCTGTGAAGATCTTTGACGTCAAAAACGGAGGGCAGATCCTTGTGGCTGATCTGAGGGGGTGAGTGAAGCTCACAAATAAATCTAGGGTTTCAAAGATACCAAAATGAAACTAAAACTCCAAAAATGTAGCTGTAAACAAATATACATTACAACAGTTAAATATATTCTTTAAATATTTTTCAATGAAGTATATGTTTTAATTATTTAAGTACTTATTCAAGTTTAAAAAGACTAAATAGATGAGAAGGAAACCAATTATAAAAAAATAAAAAACTGGAATAATTATATAAACACAGGTTTTTATCAGCAATTTTAAATATAAGTAAAAGTTCAACACATTTAAAACAACCAAAGCTGAAACAAACAATCAATCAGTACAACTGCTCACATTTATGTATTATATTTAGTGTTGTCAATTGATACAAATTTTGAACCCAGTAAATTAAATGATAAATAATTATCAAATAATAATAAAAAACAACAAAAACAAACATATTTGCAAATTTTAGTGTTGTCAGGAAAAAGTATATAAATAAATTAACATAAAACATAACAAAAATAAAATAACAAAGTAGTTGTTTAATCACAAGTATTTTGAATTTGCATTTGTATTTATTATTTATAAAGCACATATACAACCAAGGTTGTCCAAAGTGCTGTACAGAAAATAAAGGAACGAGAAGGGGCATAAACATAAAACAAGAAGACATAAAACAAATACACCTAATAAAAAATTGCCAGAGGAATTAAAAGCCATGGTTAATAAATGCACTTTTAACAGAAATGTAAAACTAGAAAAACAACACGCATATTTGTATTGGCTGAAAACCCCCCCAAAATAATTCAAAGATATGGCTGACAAAAGCATCAAATGGGCGTTAAAGAAAGTGTTTTACTGGTATCATTACAATTAAAAATATATATATATATATATATATATATATATATATATTGATTTTTATCATAAACTAAAACTCTAGTTTAAGGGTGACTTATGATTGATAACGGGGCTAATGTCTTATTAGTTCTTCTTAGTTTATTTTAATTCTTTCGATCTCTTTGGGCAGTCATGAGGGTCCGGTGTGGCAGGTGGCCTGGGCTCACCCCATGTACGGCAACATCCTGGCATCCTGCTCCTACGACAGGAAGGTGATCATCTGGAAGGAGGAGAACTGCACCTGGGATAAGATGTATGAATACACAGGACACGACTCCTCTGGTAACTTCACGCTTTTGACTCTCATATCAGACTCTGTGACACAGAAGTGCATCCCGCTGTGGACAATCACATGTTTGTTCTCCCGCAGTGAACTCTGTTTGCTGGGGACCGTATGACTTCGGCTTGATTCTGGCCTGTGGCAGCTCAGATGGTGCCATTTCAGTGTTGACCTGCTCTGGAGATGGACACTGGGATATTAAGAAGATCAACAATGCACATACAGTGAGTTTAGCCTTTATATGCGACCATAATATCTTAAAATATACCTCTACAGCACTCTAATAATTATGTGACTATTACTATTACTACTATTTACATATAGTAGATTTAGATTTTATATAAATGTGTGTAATTTAATTTATAATTATTATTATTATTTTGAATAACCTCCCAAATGCATTTTAATAGCCTATATAACAGTAATAGATTATTTTTAAAAACTAAAACCAGATTGTATGAGATCAAAAACTTCTCATTAATGAGTAAAAGTACGAAGATTCAAAGTTTTTGTATGTTTTACTAATGCCGTCAAACGATTAATCGCAAATTAATAAAAACTAAAAGTTTTTGTTTACATTTATATAGGTGCGTGTAGTGTGTATATTTATTATGTATATGTAAAGACACACACATACAGCATATATTTAGAAAATATTTACATTATATTAAATATATAAATGTAAAATTTTTCTTAAATATATGCATGCATGTGTGTTTGTGTATATGTGTGTATATATATATACTGTATATATGTATTAGGGGTGTAACGATACGCGTATTCGTTTTGAACCGTTCGGTACGAGGCTTTCGGTTCGGTACGCATTACAAACCGAACGATTCGTTGGACTAATCCTTTTACGTTTGGACAATAAAAGCTTAAAGTGTGTGAAATATAATGTTCTCAGTGCCACTGCACTCAACAACGCAGCCCAAACAACGTAACAGGCACCGTGCTGTCTGCCCCGCGATAACCTCCCCTTGCTGGGGTGCATCGAAAGATGATAATATTGTATCGACGATAGCCAGGCTATATTAAGAGTATTTGGCATTTCCAATTAATGTAGGCCTGTTACATTCTTATTTTTATTATACCTATTATTATTATGAAGTTACTTTTATTATTAAATTAAAATGACAATTAATTTGGCCCGCAATAATTACCACATAACTGATGCGCTGCGAGGATAAGATTAGGCTATATTTACTCCTCAATTAAAATGTTTTTAAAAAGGGTATTTTAAAACAGGTCTATGAGGCTATACAATAAATTATAGTCCTATAATTAAAATATTAACACTGCAGTCATTAATAAAAATCAATGAAATAAAAAGCTTTTATTTCAAGCACCGACTTTCAAAAACAACCTGTTTAACACGAAATACGTTTCTTCTCATTTTTTTTCAGTATGTACGGGCCACAAGAGAAATATTAAGGAAATAAATGAAAACAGCTATAGGCTTTACCGTTATCAGCATATGTTGAAGTAGATTTGTCTCTCGTCGTCTCTGAGAGAATATGCGGCGTCAGATGCCGAATGCTCCGTCATTACTCCGTCATTCCGTTTTTACTTTCACTTTCTGCTTATAGTGAATTGACTGAGATCAAGACGTTCACCGGCATAAATATGCAACGTGCAAACACGTGCTTGTGTGATATCCATTGGCTTACCTTCATGGTTTAATACAGAAATATTTCCAACATTGCCAGTCGCAATTTGCACGTACCCAATTGCCCCGCCCCCCCGTATCGAAAACGTACCGAACCGTGACACCACTGTGTCCTATCGAACCGAACCATGAATTTTGTGAACCGTTACACCCCTTATATATATATATATATATGTGTTGTCAAAATTAGCGCGGGAGATTCATTTTTTCAGATTAACGTGTTAAAAATATTTAACGCAATTAACGCAGGGCTAGGGTTGGCCGCCCCATTCACAACTTCTGGCTCTTTTTTTCTTCAAAAGGATTGCGTTTATTTAGATGCAGAACGTCTTTATGACCACATCAAATGGGAGATGTTTCAGACGCGCGCTCTAACGTCGCCTCCGCGCCAGGCGCGAGTCAAACGAGCGCGTAAAAGATACTGTGCTCGTAGCGCGCGCTGGCACCTTTGTGCGTGTATTTGAAGAGCGCACGCTACGAGCACAGTATCTTTTACGCGCTCGTTTGACTCGCGCCTGGCGCGGAGGCGACGTTAGAGCCAACCCTAGCTGTAGCCTGTATCATTTCATATCAGGGGCGGAGCCAGGGGGTGGCCGTGGCCACCACGGATCTAAGCTTGGCCACCCCTTTGGCCACCCCACTCAAAACTGCTGTTTTTGTCCCTTTTTTTTTCTTGACAAGAAATACATTTATTAAGACGCAGAACCGGCATATCTCTTTATGACCATGTAAAACGGGAGACTTTTCAGACGCGCACTTCAGCTTCGCCTCAGCGCCAGGCGCAGGTCAAACGAGCTTCAGTAGAACAACAGTGAACTGCAGTCTGATGAGATGCTGTTAGGCTATACTGTATATCAGCAAAACAAACTTTCCTGTCCTGTCAGCCGTCACTGTGCTCACGGCGCACACTCTTCAACTTTACGCGAATGGCGCACGCTCTATATCTTCATCATAAATACTGCGCGCAAGAAACTATGAGCATACAAAGTTCTGTCGTCAGTTAAGTCACGAAACTATCAAAAAGGCAATTATTGCATTCATGTACAAACCCGATTCCAAAAAAGGGACACCTGTACAAATTATGACTAAAAAAGGAATGCAATAATTTACAAATTTCATAAACTTATATTTTATTCACAATAGAATATAGATAACATATCAAATGTTGAAAGTGAGAAATTTTGAAATGTCATGCCAAATATTGGCTCATTTTGGATTTCATGAGAGCTACACATTCCAAAAAAGTTGGGACAGGTAGCAATAAGAGGCCTTAAATGTACATATAAGGAACAGCTGGAGGACCAATTTGCAACTTATTAGGTCAATTGGCAACATGATTGGGTATAAAAAGAGCCTCTCAGAGTGGCAGTGTCTCTCAGAAGTCAAGATGGGAAGAGGATCACCAATTCCCCCAATGCTGCGGCGAAAAATAGTGGAGCAATATCAGAAAGGAGTTTCTCAGAGAAAAATTGCAAAGAGTTTGAAGTTATCATCATCTACAGTGCATAATATCATCCAAAGATTCAGAGAATCTGGAACAATCTCTGTGCGTAAGGGTCAAGGCCGGAAAACCATACTGGATGCCCGTGATCTTCGGGCCCTTAGACGGCACTGCATCACATACAGGAATGCTACTGTAATGGAAATCACAACATGGGCTCAGGAATACTTCCAGAAAACATTGTCGGTGAACACAATCCACCGTGCCATTTGCCGTTGCCGGCTAAAACTCTATAGGTCAAAAAAGAATCCATATCTAAACATGATCCAGAAGCGCAGGCGTTTTCTCTGGGCCAAGGCTCATTTAAAATGGACTGTGGCAAAGTGGAAAACTGTTCTGTGGTCAGACGAATCAAAATTTGAAGTTCTTTTTGGAAAACTGGGATGCCATGTCATCCGGACTAAAGAGGACAAGGACAACCCAAGTTGTTATCAGCGCTCAGTTCAGAAGCCTGCATCTCTGATGGTATGGGGTTGCATGAGTGCGTGTGGCATGGGCAGCTTACACATCTGGAAAGGCACCATCAATGCTGAAAGGTATATCCAAGTTCTAGAACAACATATGCTCCCATCCAGACGTCGTCTCTTTCAGGGAAGACCTTGCATTTTCCAACATGACAATGCCAGACCACATACTGCATCAATTACAACATCATGGCTGCGTAGAAGAAGGATCCGGGTACTGAAATGGCCAGCCTGCAGTCCAGATCTTTCACCCATAGAAAACATTTGGCGCATCATAAAGAGGAAGATGTGACAAAGAAGACCTAAGACAGTTGAGCAACTAGAAGCCTGTATTAGACAAGAATGGGACAACATTCCTATTCCTAAACTTGAGCAACTTGTCTCCTCAGTCCCCAGACGTTTGCAGACTGTTATAAAAAGAAGAGGGGATGCCACACAGTGGTAAACATGGCCTTGTCCCAACTTTTTTGAGATGTGTTGATGCCATGAAATTTAAAATCAACTTATTTTTCCCTTAAAATGATACATTTTCTCAGTTTAAACATTTGATATGTCATCTATGTTGTATTCTGAATAAAATATTGAAATTTGAAACTTCCACATCATTGCATTCTGTTTTTATTCACAATTTGTACAGTGTCCCAACTTTTTTGGAATCGGGTTTGTATGTATAGCATCACATTAAAGAACGTCTCTCAAATGCACGTATAGCCTACTAAAATATTGTGCAATTCGAGATCACAATATAAGGTGCAAGCTGATGTTTTTTTTTTGTTTTGTTTTTTTTGTGTGCACAAGTAAATATGAACACAGTGCATTTATACTAGAAAATATGCGCTGTTTTTATTTTTTAATTTGTAAAGTACAAACGAAAATGAAACCATTTAAATGCATAAAATAACAAATTTTACTGGCATTTATGTGCTGTTGACTTCTGGCCTTTTTTTTTTTTTTTAACCAATTCTTATCACTATCTGCATGTCTCATCAATGAGTATGCAATGATGGAGAACAAGCTTTTAGGGGTTTTGAGAACCAGAATCAAGCTGACTGAGAAATAAAGCTATAGTGATCCCCTTTATTAAAATACCTGGAGGTGAGGAATAATACACAAGTTGTCATGTTCACTCAGCATTACTTGATCTAATTCACAAATATCTCAATTACAATTTAGTAGAAATTAATTGTATTCCGTTGTGTTTTAGACACTCAAACAGTCCAATACTTTATAGTCAATCACATTTTTATATTGAAATAATGTATATTTCTGTGCCACCCCACTGGTTGCTGGACCCTCCCTGGCCACCCCTATAAAAACATCCTGGCTCCATCCACTGTTTCATATCAAACAGCGAAAGTTAATTAAGTTCAATTATAGTTATATTTAAATTACACTGAAGTAGTCAATGAAAAAAGCTTTTATTTCAGCTCGATTTAAACAACTTTTACAGCAAATAGTTTCTCTATTATTTTTCACTATTTAGGCAAAGAGAAATATTAAGGAAATAATAAAACTATAGCCTGTTAGGTCACTATATTTAATTGTGTCTTAGAATTTAGAGTGTGCGAAAGCTCCCATTCAGTTTTTACTGTTCACTTTCTTTATTGAATTGTGAGATTAAGATGTTACCGGATAAATTAATTGCAAAGCTGTTGGATAACCATTGCTACTTCATGGTTAAAAAATTTTCAAATTAAGTAATTTGGGAACAATTCACCTCCTTTTTATCGATTCCGAACTGTAACATTTCTATGGGAACTAAAATTTGTGAACTTTACCCCTTAATTATATATATTATTTAATAAATAGTATTATTATTAATAATATGTTTAAAGTGGGTACGGAAAGTATTCAGACCCCCTTAAATTTTTCACTCTTTGTTATATTGCAGCCATTTGCTAAAATCATTTAAGTTAAATTTTTTTTACCTCAATGTACACACAGCACCCCATATTGACAGAAAAACACATGAATTGTTGACATTTTTGAGATTTATTAAAAAGAAAAACTGAAATATCACATGGTCCTAAGTATTCAGACCCTTTGCGGCCCATTTAACTAGGTGCATTTCGGACACCTTGTGATGTATCAACCATTGAGTCTTGTTTGATTACACATTGACTATATTATATATATACAATTTATATAAACTTTAATAATTAATAAATATATAAATTAAAAAATATCAGCTCAAACATTGAAATGCAAACTTTATTGACAAGTTAAAAAAATTCTAGTGTTTTAAGTTCTAATAGATTGCCCAATTAATAAATAAATTTAACAACAGAATTTTCTTAATCTGACGTTGTCAAACAGCTTATGTGGAATTCTTTGTAAATCAATGACTCAAAATCCGAGCTGCTCCAGAATCTCGGTTGCGGAAGTTAGCTAATAAAACATCATACCTCCATTTTCGACTTAGATTGTCCGAGAAAGCTTCCAAAATGAAAAAATTGAAGCCTATGGTGTTTTAAAATACATAGATTTGTTATAGTAAGTAAATTTACCCTTTTTTAAGAAATTAGGATAAACAGCTAAACTTCACTGTTAATAATCAAACGTACAATGGGTTTAGACACTGCTGAGTTGTACATAAAAAAATGGATAGTTGATTTTTTGGTAATATGAATCCGTCGAATTTCTTGGTAAGTTTCTTCGGGAGATATGAAAAAACCAAAGGTAAAATTTCGAACAGACAAGACCTTGAACGTAAAATGAATAGCTTAAATTCTTTTTACAGTAATCTGATGAGCAGAACTTTTTTTTAAGTTCTTTAGAGTAATTAAATTAGGTATAGACTTATTACAATTTAATGATAGGTGTTAGGGTGTTTAGGGTATGCATAATTGTGAAATTATTGTTATATTCGAAAACATGGAATTAAAAAACACCTAAAAACAAGTGTTACCAAGTTTTTTTATATACAGTGTGATCGAAACGTTTTCTGAATAAGTTCAAAAGTAAGTATATGTCAGCGCAGTTTGTTGTAGCACCTGTATTATTTTTTTGATGTTTCTATTCTGGATCGGAAGGTGAGTTGGGCCCCTGTTGTCCCGGGAGTCTTATTAGAGCCAACAGGACAGAAGCCCAACTATACCAAGAGATTTGTGTCTGGAGGCTGTGACAATTATCAATGTGAAGTATGAGCCCTTATTTTAGAATAAGTGGTGACACCTGTCTTCAGTTTTATGTCAACTTGGCACCAATTGACCCAACAAATTAAATAGGAGGTGAGGAATAATACACAAGTTGTCATGTTCACTCAGCATTACTTGATCTAATTCACAAATATCTCAATTACAATTTAGTAGAAATTAATTGTATTCCGTTGTGTTTTAGACACTCAAACAGTCCAATACTTTATAGTCAATCACATTTTTATATTGAAATAATGTATATTTCTGTGCCACCCCACTGGTTGCTGGACCCTCCCTGGCCACCCCTATAAAAACATCCTGGCTCCATCCACTGTTTCATATCAAACAGCGAAAGAAACTACGTGCATGCAATGTCCTAGTTATGCCGTCAGTTAAGGCGTTACCAAAAAGTTACCAAAAAGGCGATTAAAGCTGCCTTAAAACTGTGTGCATGCATGCAATATGTTATATATGCATCACATTTAAGAACATGTCTCTGAAATGGTTTTCAAAACTTTCCTGAGGCACCCCAGCACTGTCTCCCTCATCTAACACACCCGATTCAACTCGTCAGTTCATTAGTAGAGACTTTAAGACCTGAAGTGAGTCAGAAAGCAGCATCAGCTTTTAAAGCAATAGCAGGCAAATAAGCTATTAATCCAAGAACAAAAGAAGAAAAAGAGGAAATCAATAACTTTTATAGCTTTAAGGGGTTCATCTATATTTAATTTAGAATTTAGTGTTTGGTAACTATTCATTTTCTGTTCCATTCTATTCATTGTTTTAAGTTAACTTAAATTAGAAGTTAATTATAAGTATATTTAAAAACTTTAATGTTAGGTGGGATTAATCGCGATTAATTTTAGAAAAATGTGCGATTTAATTAGTTTTTTTTTTTTTATTGATTTACAGCACTAATATACAGTGGGTACGGAAAGTATTCAGACCCCCTTAAATTTTTCACTCTTTGTTATATTGCAGCCATTTGCTAAAATCATTTAAGTTCATTTTTTTTCCTCAATGTACACACAACACCCCATATTGACAGAAAAACACAGAATTGTTGACATTTTTGCAGATTTATTTAAAAAGAAAAACTGAAATATCACATGGTCCTAAGTATTCAGACCCTTTGCTCAGTATTTAGTAGAAGCACCCTTTTGATTTAATACAGCCATGAGTCTTTTTGGGAAAGATGCAACAAGTTTTTCACACCTGGATTTGGGGATCCTCTGCCATTCCTCCTTGCAGATCCTCTCCAGTTCTGTCAGGTTGGATGGTAAACGTTGGTGGACAGCCATTTTTAGGTCTCTCCAGAGATGCTCAATTAGGTTTAAGTCAGGGCTCTGGCTGGGCCATTCAAGAACAGTCACAGAGTTGTTGTGAAGCCACTCCTTCGTTATTTTAGCTGTGTGCTTAGGGTCATTGTCTTGTTGGAAGGTAAACCTTCGGCCCAGTCTGAGGTCCTGAGCACTCTGGAGAAGGTTTTCATCCAGGATATCCCTGTACTTGGCCGCATTCATCTTTCCCTCGATTGCAACCAGTTGTCCTGTCCCTGCAGCTGAAAAACACCCCCACAGCATGATGCTGCCACCACCATGCTTCACTGTTGGGACTGTATTGGACAGGTGATGAGCAGTGCCTGGTTTTCTCCACACATACCGCTTAGAATTAAGGCCAAAAAGTTCTATCTTGGTCCCATCAGACCAGAGAATCTTATTTGTCACCATCTTGGAGTCCTTCAGGTGTTTTTTAGCAAACTTTCATGTGTCTTGCACTGAGGAGAGGCTTCCGTCGGGCCACTCTGCCATAAAGCCCCGACTGGTGGAGGGCTGCAGTGATGGTTGACTTTCTACAACTTTCTCCCATCTCCCAAATGCATCTCTGGAGCTCAGCCACAGTAATCTTTGGGTTCTTCTTTACCTCTCTCACCAAGGCTCTTCTCCCCCGATAGCTCAGTTTGGCCGGACGGCTAGCTCTAGGAAGGGTTCTGGTCATCCCAAACGTCTTCCATTTAAGGATTATGGAGGCCACTGTGCTCTTAGGAACCTTAAGTGCAGCAGAATTTTTTTTGTAACCTTGGCCAGATCTGTGCCTTGCCACAATTCTGTCTCTGAGCTCTTCAGGCAGTTCCTTTGACCTCATGATTCTCATTTGCTCTGACATGCACTGTGAGCTGTAAGGTCTTATATAGACAGGTGTGTAGCTTTCCTAATCAAGTCCAATCTGTATAATCAAACACAGCTGGACTCAAATGAAGGTGTAGAACCATCTCAAGGATGATCAGAAGAAATGGACAGCACCTGAGTTAAATATATGATTGGCACAGCAAAGGGTCTGAATACTTAGGACCATGTGATATTTCAGTTTTTCTTTTTTAATAAATCTGCAAAAATGTC